>CAUYRH010074385.1:0-20264 GCA_963574655.1 Perodicticus potto
TACAATATTGGCTGTGGGTTTGCTATAGATGACCTCTATCAGCTTAAGAAATGTCCCTTCTATACCAGTTTTCTTCAGTGTTCTGATCATGAATGGATTCTGGATATTATCAAAAGCTTTTTGTGCATCAATTGAGAGAATCATATGGTCTTTGTTTTTTAATTTGTTTGTGTGCTGAATTTTATTTATAGATTTGCATATGTTGAACCAGCCTTGAGACCCTGGGATAAAACCCACTTGGTAATGGTATATAATTTGTTTGATGTATTGCTGGATTCTGTTTGTTAGGATCTTGTTGAATATTCTCTCATCAATATTCATTAGTGATATTGGTCTGTAATTTTCTTTTCGTGTTTGGTCTTTTCCTGGTTTGGGGATCAAGGTGATGTTTGCTTCATAGAATGTGTTGGGTAGTATTCCTTCCTTTTTGATATTTTGGAAAAGGTTGAGTAACATAGGTATTAGTTCCTCTCTAAAAGCTTAGTAGAATTCTAATGTGTAGCCATCTGGTCCTGGGCTTTTCTTTTTAGGGAGATTTTGTATAGTTGATGCTATTTCAGAACTTTCTGGCTAAGTCTTGGAAGGTGGTGTGCTTCCAAGTATTGGTCAATTTCCTTCAGATTTTCATATTTTTGAGAATAAAGTTTCTTATTATATTCATTAAGGATTTTTGAATTTCTGAGGAGTTTGTTGTTATTTCATCTTTACCATTTCTGATTGATGAAATAAGAGATTTACCAGTTTTTCCTGGTTAGCTTAGCCAAAGGTTTATCTATTTTATTGACCTTTTCAAAAAGCCAACTTTTTGATTTCCTGATGTGCTGTATAATTCTTTGGTTTTCAATTTCATTTAATTCTGCTAATTTTGGTTATTCTTTTCTTCCGCTGGGTTTGGGATTGGAATTTTCTTCCTTTTCCAGTTGCTTGAGATGTCCCATTAAGTTGTTAACTTCCTCTCTCCATTCTCTTGAGGAAGGCTTGTAGTGTTATAAATTTCCCTCCTAGGAATGCCTTTGTGGTATCCCATAGGTTCTGATAATTCATGTCTTCAATATCATTTTATTCCAAAAATTTGGTAATTTCTTCCTTAATCTTGTCTATGACCCATCTATCATTCAGCATAAGGTTATTTAGCTTCCATGTTCTTGTATGCATATGCAGATTCCTGTTGCTACTGAGTTCCACTTTTATTCCATGATGGTCCAAGAAGATGCAAGGAATAATTTCTATTCTTTTCAATTTGTTGAGGTTAGACTTGTGACCTAAGATGTGATCGATTTGAAGTATGTTCCATGGGCTGATGAGAAGAATGTGTATTCAGTTTTGTTAGGATGAAATTTTGAATGATTAA
The DNA here is from genome assembly GCA_963574655.1 of Perodicticus potto. Lineage (NCBI taxonomy): Eukaryota > Metazoa > Chordata > Mammalia > Primates > Lorisidae > Perodicticus > Perodicticus potto. The sequence continues at coordinate 1,352 of CAUYRH010074385.1, forward strand.
GTTTAAATCTAAAATTTCTTTGCTTAGCTTCTTATTGGAGGATCTATCCAACACTGCCAAGGGAGTGTTAAAATCTCCGCTCACTATGGTGCTGAAGGAAATCAAGTTGCTCATGTCTGTTAGAGTCTCTCTTATAAATTGAGGCGCCTTCTGTTGGGTGCATAAATATTAATAATTGAAATCTCATCTGAACATATTACCCTTAACATATATGAAGTCCTATAATTTTAGTAAGATGTTGGAAAAAGTGTTCTGATTTCCTCTATCTTCCCACGGAAATCAGGTCATTAGCTGAGAGTGAGGGGATAGTGAAAAGTTTGAAAATTCAAAGAAAGGAAATGAAGTCTTCATTTGGATACTTAGGAATATAAATGGGAAAAACCAAACATAATATGATTATCAGGCAATATGAAAATACATGCTTGAGTTTTATAGTAAAAAATTTTAATTGAGTGCAGGTTGTGAGTGTTTGTGTATAAGTGTGTGTGTTCCAGCCATGTATGGTGTGCAAATGTATATGTAGAATTTAGAACAGGACTTCTTTTAAATCAGCATAATGAAATCAAAAAGAGTCAAAAAGTTTTTATTTTAAACTGAATATAAGAAAATTATGCCATTTGATCCTCTAATTCCTCTACTAGGTATATATCTAGAAGATCAAAAATCACATTATAACAAAGATATTTGTATCAGATGTTTATTGCACTCCAATTCATAATTGTTAAGTCATGGAAAGAGCCAAAGTGACCATCAACCCACAAATGGATTAATAAACTCTGGTATATGTATGCCATGGAATACTATGCAGCCTTAAAGAAAGCCTCTTTCATGTTTACATGGATGGAGCTGGAAAATATTCTTCTTAGCAAAGTATCCCAAGAATGGAAGAAAAATATCCAATGTACTCAGCCCTATATGAAAGTATAACCCAATTATAGCACAAGAATATGGGGAAAGGGGTAAGGGAGGGGATGGGCAGAGGGAGAGTAATTTGTGGGTCCCCACCAATAGTGCATCTTAGAAGGGTACAGATGAAACTTACTAAATGTAGAATATAAATGTCTGTACACAATAACTAAGAAAATGCCATGAAAGCTATGTCAACCAGTTCAATGAAAATATTTCAAACTGTATATAAAACCAGCACACTGTATCACATGATTGCATTTATGTACACACCATGATTTAATAAAAAAGAAAATATAAATATGATATTCTGGGCATGTGGAACAGTGAAATATGTTAAGATAAATGGATTTGTGTCTCCAGAAAGCTATGTCTATGTTTTAACCCCTGCTACATGTGAATATTACTTTAATTGGAAAAGGAACCTTTGTAGATATAATGAATTTAAAATGAGGTTGTCCTGGATTAGGGCAGGTGCTAAGCCAAAGACTGGTGTCCTTGTAAGAAAAGGAAAATGGGACAGAGACACAGAAAAGAGAAGACAGCTATGTAAGGACAAAGTTACATTACAACAAACAACCCAAAGAAAGCCAAGGAGCTGACAAACACCAAAAAGTAGAAGAGGCATGGATTCTTCCCTGGACCATTTGTGGGAAGCATGGCCCTAATGAATCTTGATTTTGGGCTGTGAGAGAATACAACTTTGTTATTTTTTTATCTATCCAGTTTGTGATATCTTGTTTTGGCAATTCCAGAAAATTAGTACAGAAAATCAGAGAAAGAACACAGGAGGGATGATCCTGGAGTAAGTTCTCTGCAGAGTCCAATGGTTGTGGTTGGAGAACTTAATGATTGTGTGTTGGATGGTGGACATGGAGATAGTGATGAATATCTTTGAATGAGAACATGTCAAGCAGCTGAGATGCCAGGAAATGGTAGAGATTGTCTTTGAAATATTCAAGAATTATGACAGCAGTATTATTGGAAAGAATAACAGGGAATTAGAAGGTAAATGACTAAACTTGTGCTAGGTTTAACACTAATGAGAAGACTGAGGTAGGAGGTGGCAGCAATAACTAGAATGATCTTGTAAGATTTAAAGCTGATAGCATTATCTATATTTAAACCTTTATTCAACTGATGTTATGCTAAATGTATTCTTATTAGAACTGAATTTTAGGTAGCTTCACATTTAATATTTATCATGCATATTTACTCTTATATGTTCATTAATTTCTGTTCCACAGTATTCCATTATATTTTTTTAATTCCCCTTAATAGATGTTTAGATTTTTTGTTCCAGTTTTCTTTTATGTTTGTGTTTTTGTTGTTGAGGCATTCACACTGTCACTCTGGGTAAAACGCTATGGCATCATCATAGCTCACAACAAGCTCAAACTCCTGGGTTCAAGTGATCCTGCTACCTCTGCCTCCCACGTAGCTGAGACTAGAGGTGTGTGTCTCCACATTCCTCTAGTTTTTCTATAGAGACAGGGTCTTTCTCTTGCTCAGGCTGGTCTCCAATTCTTTTCTTTTCTTTCTTTTTATTTTATTTTTGGTAGAGACAAAATCTCACTTTCCGTGGCGTCACACACCTCACAGCAACCTCCAACTCCTGGGCTTAGGCGATTCTCTTGCCTCAGCCTCCTGGTAGTTAGGACTACAGGCGCCCACCACAATGCCCGGCTATTTTTTGTTGTTGTTGCAGTTTGGCCAGGGCAGGGTTTGAACCCAATACCCTTGGTATATGGGGCTGGCGCCCTACACACTAAGCCACAGGTTCCGCCCCTGGTCTCCAATTCTTCAGTTCAAGTACCCCACCTAGCTCAGCCCCCCATAGTGCTAGCATTATAGGCATGATCCACTGTGCCTGGCCTTTTTTCCCCTAATTTTCAATGTTACAATCAAAGCTGTACTTTAATAATTTTTGCTGTCTTACTGTACCTATAGCTATGTCTCATTATTTGAAAATTAAGCCTCTATGCCTCATATTAATCTGAAATTTTAAAAAAGCCTCTAGTCTTTTTTGCTGATACGTTCTCTAATTTTTTTCTCTTTTATTAGCATTTACAAATAAAAAGCATTTAGAAATATTCCTTATTTTTCTTTGTTCTCTAGAAGTATTAATTTAAAATTATTTTTTCTCTTCTCACAATTATTTCAATATTTCTATTTTTGTGGGCACATCTATTTAGAAGCTTCATTCTATTATTTCATTATCTATATTTTTAATACCTAATTCTGTTCATTTGCATCTACTAAACATTATGGAGACTTCCTTCTAATCATGTATGTAATCGAGGTTTGTGACCTATTTTCAGCATTTTTTTCTTTTACTCTGAGTATATTATTTAACTTTTAGTAAACTTCTGTTAATGCTATATGGATAACAGTTATCTGGACAGATTTTAGGTAGATATTGTAAATGCAAAAGTTAAAATGGACATGTTTGGGCCCCCAAACTTAGACATTTTTTCACAGTTGGCTTCCCCCTTACTTTGTATAACCAAGACTGAAGACAGTACAAAAAATTTAAAGCCACATTTCTTCGTGTGGTTTTCTTGTGTGTGTGTGTGTGTTTCTAGTTTACTTTTTATGGCCAGATAATCTCCATGAAAAGATTTTCATACATATTTCTATGTATGAGTAGTGATCCAGTTTACCCACCTGCAGCAGCCTGAGGCTCTCTTTACTCTTCCTGTGTGGATTAGAAGCTCACCCTGGGCCTTTCAAACCTATACAGGGTGAAAATCACTGTGATTCCAGTACCTACAGCTCTCATCACATGGGCTTTTATCATCCTTTGTGCTCTTTGAGTCTTTCCTTTCATTCTCTGGTGTTTGATTAGAAATTAGTTTTAAAACGTGTGTGTGCGTGCCCACAGGCACTTGTGTGTGAGTGATCTCATGTTCATAGCAGAAGAGAAGATGAGTCACGTAATTATGGTTCTTAATAAAAGAAAGCCGTGTAAATGTTCAGCTAAGTTCTCCTATTAAATAAAACCAGCAGCTGGACTCCTTACATTTGTGTCTCCCCTCTTACTCTCAATTGTCATGTCTTCTCTTTTCTGTATTTCTCTGACAGTTTTTGTTTTCTCTTCCAAAAACACCAAATTAGCTAATCTCATCATTTGTATGTGATAGTTCTTTAATAAATCAATTTTCTCCAAACACTAAAGTACTTTCCAAGTTTATAGTTCCTTTAAATAATTTATTTAATTGCAGGTATAGGTAAATTATTCTGTGCCCCCATTTAAGGAAGTTTCTCTCTCTAAATGTTGATTTCTCCATTGGTTGCTCCCGAATACATATTCTCTGTGTTACAGAAAAATTCTAAGATGCTCTAAAAGTTTTATAATACCAACCTAAGAAGGTACTTGTTTGAAAAACAAGTACACATGGCTTGAAAGAGACAAAAAGCTGTCGTGGAAACCACAGCTCTGTTGCAACCCTCTAGTAGCTGAGGAGCACTGTGGGTGCTTCCTTCAAAGTCACTTATTTGCTACCAGATGGAGATGTTCTAGTTTCTTGATACTAGACCATAACAAAACTCATTAGTCAACGAAGACTGAAATCATTCCAATACGTACCTCAGATTTGCCCTTTCATTACTTTAGCTGTATTCCAGAAGTTAAAATGTTCGCTACATAACTTCTTTAGGGGATTTGATTTTATGTTTCAATATACACTATGTTTATTACAAGTAAAGGTTTTTGTTGTACAACATTGTGACTGTACAAAATAACACCGATTGTATACTTTAAAATGGTTAATTTTATTACTATGTCAATTTCTCCATAATAAAAAAAAGTGAGACTTTTTTCACCAGCAGTGTTGAAAAGGCAGAAACAATTTCTCTTTGTGCCCTAACTTCACTGCCGATGCTGTCCTTCTTCAGCTCAAACACGGGCAAACGGCATCTGAATGATTTTGTGCTCCATCTCCTGATGAGCGCAGACCGGTTCCCAGGACCAGATGTGTTTGCTGAGTCTGAAGGGGTTGCCTATGCTGTGCTTGCTCTTTCCACACCCTTAACCCTCCTCACATTTTAACCTTCTTCATGTTGCCTTTTACGTGTGCTACTCCAGGAATGGCTCTTTCTAATGATGATTTACTACAGCTTAACGAATCCAATGGCTGTATTTTACCTTAAGCTTTCCATAACATTGAAAAGAGAAATAGCAATACTATCTCTTGAGCATCCCTTTTATAATCTGTTTTTGTTACAGTTCTTCTGGTCTTATTCTCCTCCTGACGATTATTTCTTACGTGTATAAAGCCCTCCTGTAGACCAACTTCAATGTGTGTTACTGCAGCACTACATTTTTGAAGGAAAATTACAGCTATTCAATGTCTACTGAGGAAGGAAAAAATGCCATCATCAGATCTTAGGATCAAATTAAGTAGTGGGTAATAATATTGTTCATTGAAAGAAAACAATTGCTACTTGTATGTTTTCATTTGACTATATAAAGATATCTTCTAACAGATTATTCAATAATTACAATTCTTACTATCTTAATACAATAGTAAATAATAGTAATATAATCTAATTATAAATAATATAATAAGATCTTTCTTTTTTTGTTGTTTCAAATTAATATGAGGGTACAATTCAGTTGCAATGTTTGCATGTGTTAGGCAGAGTTCCTCCTGTAGTTGTACCCTGTATCCAGGAGGTGTGCCATGTACCCTTACATTGTGCCCATTAAGTGGAAGCACACCCGTCCCCCTGCCCCCCTACCTCCTCCCTTCTTCCTCCTCCCCCGTCTTGAAATGAATTACATTTTCTCTTGTGTGGGCATATATGATATATTACTTTACTAAGGAGAATGTTCTCCAACTCTATCCAGGTTAATACAAAAGATATAAAGTCTCCATCTTTATAAAAGCTGAATAATATTCCATGGTATACATATAGCACAATTTAATTCAGCTAGAGTTGAAAATTATTTTATACAAAATTTATAAATATTCATTATAAATATGTTATATAATGTCATAACTAAAATGATCTTTCCAACATACGAAGATCAACACTGTGTGATATTAAGGTGGTGAAGTTATAGCTCTGTTTGATTTCATTTTCACATAATTTTAGTTAATAAATATTGGTTTTGCCCACCTTTTTTTGGCAAAACTTTAACTTTATCATTAACTTTTAAAAAATTATTAAAATTATTCTCTATCTCTTCCCTTATCACATTAAAATCATTGTCAATTGTATTCAATTTTCTGTTATTTTTATGCTATTTCCAAGACAACTACTCTGACATTTGAGCCATTCTACTTTCCTTTGCCACTTTTCTGAATAAATTATCTTTGCTTACATATTTATTCTTCTTATATTCCTCTGTTGGGAGACTTAAATTAATTAAAAGAAAAGTATACAAACTTTTATATAATATTTTTCTCTCTTCAATCAATTTATACTGGCTAGACGTTAATAACTTGGCTCACAGCTTTGCAAAACAATGAATAAAACTAACCCAGACACCATGGCAACACCAACAGAGAAACTTTCCCTTGGGAACTATTAGTATTACAGCATAAGTTTTCTTTTACTGAAGCTTGTTTATTCTTATACCTTCACCTGCCTTGACCAAGTCTTTGAAAAATATGTATTTTACTTTTGACAGGTAGTAAATTCAGGACAGTGATGATTTAGAAGGAAATAAATGTATATTTTATTTCATAATTTAAAACAAAAAGAGTAACGGGAAAACTTAAAAATAATAAAAATTAATATTCTGGTATCTATGTTACAGAGTTTCTGTTTACTCTTATTTCACAGATATTCCAAAAAAAATGAGTCACTGACATATCTTAGCCTGGATTGCCTGCTCTTTCATAACTCTGCACACTGCTGGATTGTTTTCTCAGCTGCTTTTGAATGTCAACTATAACAGCATATCTGTACTAGGAAGATTATACCAAGTCTACCTCCTTCTCCACTCATCCCCCCCCACCTTCAAAAGCATTTACCTTCTAGGAAATCTTTGATAAAATTCCACTTTGGCAAATCATTTCTATTGTAAACATTTTTATCAAGTAGGGAAGTTTCTTTATATATAGAAATGCTCTTAAATTCTATTCTAAGCTTATAACGAAGCATCGTGATTAGAAGGATAACACGGATTCAAATTCTGACTTCAGCACTTAGCATCTACATGAGATTTTTCAGGTTATTTGAGTTCTCTAAATACAAGATTCCACAAATTTGATAGGACACTATCTGTAAAATATTTTAAAGGATTTGTACACTCCACAGCCAAGGAAGCAGTACCTTGAATATGGCAAACTTTCAACAAGTGATAGAAGTGTTACTTGCTTTTCTTTCCATCTACCTGAGCAGTACAATTTGTGAAATATTTTAAAGTAATAACATATAAATCACAGTTCCAAATGATTTTCTATTACCATTCAACTACTCTATCAGAAGTAGCATTAACATTTGTGACATAATTTGTATTAATGCCAAAATTTTAAAAATTTAGAAATATGAATACACTTTCATGATACCATGTTTAAAATGGGTAATAAACCTTATTGCAATTTCTATGATGCTATGACTAATTACGTTAACTTCATCTGATAATATCCTTTCCCAATAACATTTTACAGCTCCAAAACCATTTTAGAACACAGAATACAAACACACAATGGAAATCAGCTAAGCATTACTTCATTACTCTAATTCATCATAATTAATATAATTTCAATCATTGACTTACCCTTGCTCGGTCTCGGTTCTTTTCTTAGCATTTTACATTAGAGATGATCGGATATGCACCACAGAGAAGCTAGGAAAACTTTTTGCTAAAGAAAAATCTAATTCCAGTTCAACAGAAGAAACTCAACGGTAAAGGCTCACTGTAACTATTAGTGTGAAGTTGCCCAATGTCCTTTGTGCTTCTAAATTGTCTTTCAAAAGTGTACGATTGAAGGACGTTTGGGAATGGCCTCTGATTTGTAGTATTTGCTCTGAGTTGTCTGGAATGCCATTTGTTTTCTTGTTCAGTGGTGACATGAGGCTGATGGCTTTAGGTTTTTTGTCATTGTCCCCACAGGATTCTTTCCTTATCAGCTCTTGGCAGATTGTGACCATTTAAGGAAAAACTTCTTTACTGGTTTATCAACCTTATTTTCATAGCTTCTTATTTCTCAGTGTCAAAAACTGTTATGTACATAAAAAAAAGTGCAGTCATCCATGCCAGGCGATTGTAAATAGAACTGTATTTTAAGTGTTATAGCAAACAAAATTGACTTTGGTAAGCTTCATGACTTGTCAGAAATATGGCCATTCCTTCAATTTGAGTTTTATTTACAGAAGAGCTAAGCTTAAAGGTGGACTATTTTAAGAAGAAAAGGTCACAGTTCTTTCTTAACTACAATGTCAGTTGTGCTCTCTTCAATAGATGGTAGCTTGGCATTTTATTTAAACAGAATGACTAGAGTCTAGTATTCTTTCATGTTCTACAGAAGAGATTTCTAAAGTGTTATCCCTTGCCCTGCCGCAGTAGCATTGCCAGGAAACTTGCTAGAAATTGAAATTCTGAGTCCAGAGTCTCCAGATCAACTGAATTAGAGACTCTGGAGTTGGGTCCCAATCGTCTGGTTGGTATTAAACATGTTCCCAGGTGCCTCTGGTGCACATTCAAGTTTAAGAACCACAAGAACAACATATAATCCACAGTACTAAGCAAGATGAGTTTATGTTTTTAGTTGCCATATATTTCTACTACTATCCTGGCTATGAAAAAAATTATGCAAAAATACATAAATATATAAATAAAAGGTCCATGGAAAATAGCAATTGGGAGAAAACTAGAAAATTATACCCTGCAAATTTGAAGCCTGTTAACACTCACAATGCTGCAAAAAGCCCACGTAGGAACGAAAAAAACTGAAGTGAAATAATGCATATCAAAAGAAGCAAAACCATAAAAGGAGACTCTCAAAAGTCAGAAAGAAAAGAAACTCAACCCCAAACCTTCAATGCTCCCTCTGCCTCACTGACAGTCATAAACAATTCAGTAACTTAATACCAAACACGGCAAGCATTCGTGACACACATTGGACACATTTCTACAATGCAGCGTATGAAAACAGAGAACCCATTTGCCAATACATAAAACCGTTTTCACTACCCAGCAGTTTCTCGAGAATATATTGCCAAATTGGGTAGTAACTTTATGAATAAGACTGGGAAATAAATGACTCTATGGAGTTTAATAGTTGAGGAAGAATCAGGGAATTGGAAATAAATGCATTTTGTCTTTAGTCATTTGCATAACAGCAGTTTTAGCTTAAATGGTTTTATGCTGAAACTGAAAATGCTTTGAAGAAAAACAGCAAGAATCCACATTTTGAAATGAGCTGAGTAGGAGTGAATGAAAACATTGCCAAGTGGCCTGGCTACGTCTCTGGATCATTGTAAAAATAAGTTATGGTGAACTTGGGCCTGAGTCAAAGGCTAGTGCCACGAAGGGCAGCATAATGGCTGAGAGCTCAAAATCACATTCCATTCCCATCACTATGAAAATAGAAAGCAAATATGAAGAATGAAGCTTTAGTGTGCGTAGAAAATTGCAGGCAGTTCAGTAAGAAAATAAAAGGTTTGTTTTTTCTTCATGAAGAAAGGTTAAACAAAACAGTGTATCTTTTTCTTCAAATTAATGAAACATCAAATATCTGTACTAATAATTGTATCATGATAATTTCATTCACCTGCACAATTTTTAAAATGAAAATGATGGCAAAGAATTATTGTAAATCATCTCATACAAATATTCAAAAAATTTATGTCCTTGTATTTTAATATATAAGGACTTCTTTATCTCAGATGGTCAAATATTTAATATAAGTTTTAATTTGGAGACATAACATCACCTCCAAAAAATAATCTTTAAAAGAGAATATAGCTTTCAAATTCTCAAACCCCACATGATCCTTTTTCTATAGGTAAATCATAACTAATTGACTATTTCAATGTCACAATATTCATTTAATGCTTATATACCCTAATGCTATTGGTATTGCATTTCCTACTCATTGGTCATTTTCTCTATCAGTCTTTGAGATTAATTTTCATTGTTTTGTGAAAGCAATTTAGCTATGAATCCAAATGAGAAAATATATATATATCTAGAGCTCAGTACTTAAATATATACTATCAATTACTAATTTCCTACTTGGAATCAAATTCCTGTAAGTGATACTTCCATTCCTACCCATTGTAGAATAATTTTCTATACAGAATTTTTCAAATTCTAATATTTAGGATCATAAAAATTCTTACTGAATATTTTCAAGTATAATCCCTATTGCCCAGATAAGGAAATTTAAATTACAGTATTTTGTCCCATATCACACTTGGTTCAAATAAGAGCAAAGTGGCTTCCCAAGAGATTGTAAACTCTGAGAACAGTGCTTTATTTTTTTATCCTGTAAAGTATACTGGCCATATAGTATAGTGCCTTGCACATGTAGTCACTAGATGATATTTAATGAATAATCTCCACTTAGAGGGTTTTTATATAGGAAAAAGAGTATGATATATTAGTGTCCACAAAGTCAAGGCTTGCCTCTCAATGAAAGTTAAACTTGTGCAGTACAGTGATAATATCATTATTTGTTGTTTCTGTCTCAGAATACAGTATAGAAAATGTTTAATAAACAATAGTTGAATTAATGAATACAAAAATATATACAATATTAATTGGACTGACTAATGTTAATGAATATATTAGTATTAATTAATAGATTCTATGTTAACCAATTTACTAATTGGTATTAGTTGATCTTTTTTTTTTCTTTGTTTTGAGACAGAGTCTCACTTTGTCACCCTCAGTAAAGTGCCATGGCATCAAAACTCACAGCAACCTCAAACTCTTGGGGCTAAGTTATTCTCTTGCCTCAGCCTTCCAAGTACCTTGGAATACTGGCACCCACCACAACACTGGGCTATTTTCAGAGACAAGGTCTCGCTCCAACTCAGGATGGTCTTGAACCTGTGAGCTCAGGCAATCCACCCACCTTAGCCTCCCAGAGTGCTCAGATTACAGGCGTGAGCCACTGCGCCTGGCCCTAGTTGATCCTTTTTTCAATCCAACTAATTGATATCAATTAGTTGAACTATTAAATAAAAACATAAATTGTATGTATAATATATAATGTACACATAATTATAATTTTAGAGGAAAAACTAAGAAACCAAATGGGATGATTAGTTTTATGTGTAGAATTAGTTATGTGATAGTGCCTAGTTATTTAATCAAACATCCATCTAGGTGTTGCTGTGAAAGTATTTGGTAGGCGTGATTAACATCTGCAATCAGTTGACTTTAAGTAAAAGAGATTACCCAGACACTGTGCCTGGGCCTTGCCCTACAGAGTTTGAATTTCTCAGTTCATGATCACATGTGCCTATTCTTTATGGTGAGGATGAATATGTTTTTCAAAATAATACAAAAGAATACACGTATTGTATTTATTCTGCTTTTCTGGAAAACCCTAACTAAAGTAATAGAATTATAAAATCTACCTGGGAAATATCTGGCACCACCTGCTACTAGTTTTTGTAGAAAATAACTGTTATGCTTCACATTAGATACTCTAAACTGTTTTGCAACATATGAGCATAAAACATAAACTAATTTAATATTTTATTGATTAGTTGGCCAACAATATGTGAACCCTCATCTGTTTATATTTTCTAACTTGAACAAAACATTCAAATTCCTAGCCAGGGTCTTTATTAGCTCATGATTTTCACGAAGGTATTAAGGTTCTTTAAAAAGCAAACATGGTTTTAAATATTTCTACTTTTTGACCTATTTTATAAATTCAGTACCTTGAATTCACTCACCTTTGTTTCTCTTGTATGGCTAAGACATATGATAGATAAGAAAACAAGGTTTAATAGTATGGTCCATACAAATATTATAACATTTTAATTAACCCAAGTTATGTTTTAAAACTAAAAAAGAACAAATTTGTAAAAACCAGACATCTGCACTAGTTGGTTTGCCCTTGGTAAGTATGTGTTTTGAGAAAAGTTTGATTGAAACCATCTGTTGATGACGCATTCACTCTTGAGTCATTTAAAATGTTTTTATTCTCCAGTTTATACCACTGCTCAAGAAAATGCTTTCCAAAATTTCTGATTTATATTTTTCCCTTAAAAATTAAAAGAAAGCCTAATCAAGAAGGAAGTAAATAGAAGAAGGAATCAGGTGCAACAGTCAGGTTTCCAAACATTGATTTTCACTTGTGTTCAAATAAGACACATAGTAACACACTACTGTCTCAGTGTTGAGGCTTTTCCTTTCTTTCAGTGTGGTGAAAGGCTGGCTGAAGTAGCAAACTCTTATAATCACAGGACTCCTCACATGTATTTCAGGAGCTCCTGCCTGCCACTATGTGAATAGAATGCCATGAAAAGCAGAGGATAGATAGATCTGCAGAACCAAAGTGCACTGTATTAATTTTCTATTCTGTATAACAAATTGCCATAAGCTTAGCAGCCTCAAACAACACATCTCACATTTCTGTGGTCAGAAGCATGGCTTAGCTAAGGACTTTGCTCAGGGTATCATAAAGCAGATATAGAGGTGCTAGGTAGGCTATTTTTCATCTGGAATCTTGAGTGAGGAAGAATTATTTCTTTTAGAAGGATTTATTTTCTTATGGTCATATGACTGTGACTCCCAGGATTTTTTGTTAGCTATCAGCTTCAGGGGGTTCATGTACCAGATACCACCTATAGTCCCCAACCAACAATAGTTCCTTGCTACATTGGCCTCATCATGATTGCTGACATTATCAAGACAGAAAGGTGAATCTCTATTTTCGTCTTACCAAGATGACTCAAATGATTTAGTGTAATCACAGTGTTAATGTTCCATCACCTTTGCCGTGTTTATTTCTATTGCCTAGAAACAAGTCATATGTGTCACACACACTTAAGAAGGAGGCATTACAAATGACATGAAGAACAGAAGGCAGGAACCTTAAGCTCTGTCCATCACACTCAAATTAAGGGTACATATTTCCCGAGAGATTTCATATACTCACGGGTATCAAAGGTTCTTGCATTTATACTTTATGTTAAATATGAAAGACATAGGAAATGGTGGATTATGTAAATATTTTGGTTATAAAATCAAGCTATAATATTATACTATAGTTTTGAAAAATGTTATGGTTTGGGGTATAAAAAGACATAGGAAGATGAAAATACCCAATTTGACAATGTCTCTTTGAATTTGAGTCTTTAATTTTGAAGAAATTATCATGTTTCCTTCAGCTTAGATAAAATTCCCACTGTATATATTGACCCACATCAACTAGTATTTTATAATTTATTCATTAATATAAACACTTATTAAAATCAATGACCTTTTATGGTCTTTAGGTTTTCATTGAAAAAAGAATGTGATGAAAATTTAAATTGCAAGATATACAAGTTAAAAATAACTTATTCTTCTTTTGCAGGAAATGTAATTCACAGCCTCTCCCTTCATCAAAATTTCAATATTCGAGGGGGTGGAGGCAAGATGGCCGACTGGAGCCAGATTTTCACAGAGGCTCCCATCCAGAAGGAGAGTTAAAGGACAGAAGTTTAGCAAGAAATCTGATGGTTCGAATCTAAGCCAAGAGAGAATGTTGAAAGACACCCATCAACCCTCCTGAGGCGGGGTGTGACCTCAAGGAGACAAACAAAAGGTACAAAAATCCATCGCCAAGCGGATGGGAGTCCCCTCCCCCATGAGAAAGGCTCACAATATACTCCATACAAACAAGCAAGCGGAGTTCAAATATCCTTCCATTTTATCCCATGGGAGAGACCCTCTAAACACTGGATCTCCTTCCCCTACTAGGGTGCCATGGCACTCTCCTGCCATATATAAAACTGTATAACACTGTATATAATCTCTACCTGCCATTTTGAATTCCCAGCACTCCCCTCCACTCTCACCCAGAGGTCTGGAAGCCTGTTCCCTGTGGAGTCCAGATTCTTGGGCATTTTCTCAAGGGGTGTAGATGGGGCATGGGCTCTTGCTGACCTGTGCTGATTCTCTGGCATGGGCGAAAGGAGAGGATGATCAGCTGAGAGGGAGCCTCAGCAGAGAGGGAACCATACAGGAGTGGTGGTGCCCTGAGACACAGAGCCACAGCCACAGCAGCAGCAACAAGGGGACTCACAACCCTGGGGATAATTTGAAAGGGCACTCACAGTCTCTCTGGGCAACCAGAGGAAGCTGGGCATCTTCTCTGGTAGCAGCCACTGAGGGAACAGATCTGGGATGGAAACACAGGCCCCATGAGTAAAGGGTAGGCCTGAGGCCATACCGGCCTGGCCAGAGTGTGGGGACTAGAATATGCACACGCAGAGACAGCAGACTCCCAGTTCAGGCCTGACCCAGAGGACTGTTTCACTGAGCTTCAGATGCACCGGGCCCTTAGGAGATCAAAGCTGAGACAAAAGCCAGTAGACAGAGGCTGCAACTGACAGCTGAGTGCTGAGTTCTGACCGTTCACCCCTACACAAACTTCAGCCAAGACAGGGAAGTGGCACAGACAGGGCTGAGTTGCTCAAACAGCCTCTGATCCACATGGGATTATATCTGGGACAGAAACAAATTTTGCAAAGTTGTTCTGTTCTGTCAGCAACATCAATCAGGGGCAGGACTGGAACTGAGTGAAATACCCACCCCCATTAAGCACCCAAGGTTATCAGGCCTCACCTTCCCCTGCTAGATGGTGGCGGAGTGTAACAGCCTGAATGAGGAGACATAGATCTCCCTATGACTCAAATAGGAACAAACCCCCAGGCATCTGCTCATTGGAGGGAACTGGGTCACAGCCCTGCAGGGTTACTAGTGACTCGGTGTGCCAGAGGTGCAAGGAGGGGAAGGAGACATCAAACATCCCAGACTAATTTATTTGCTGGGTGGGTCCTTCTGACTTCACAGAGTACCAGAGTGAGTCATACTCGAGCTGCCAGCAGACCCTTGCTATCTAGGGTCTATTGATTTGGACCTCTTAAACTGGACCAGTCACCTGAGGACTATCCAAACTGGTACCCTGGGTGTGTGGTTGTGGAAAGGTTTGATTTTCCTTTTCTAATTGTTGCCTTTGAGGGACGGTGTGACCCAATTGCTGGCATTTCTCCATGGTGGAGACATCAACCAAGAGTAACTGATTCACTAGGGTAAGACAGAGACCAACTGAAAATAAGAACAGAGCCACTTAGCCCCACCACACCAAGAAGGTCTCCAGTTTCTCAGGCCATAGCACTGGACAATTCCTTGGCAAAGCACTAGGGGAAAAGGTACAGACACCAGTCCCAGCTTTTGGGGAAAGGACTGACCAATCACTGCTCCTGGAGCACCCAACCCAACTTCTCCTTATCTGCTTATCTAGCAAAATATGTAAAATAATCATGGGGCAGAATCAGCAGAAAAGCTCTGGTAACATGAATAACCAAAGTAGATCAACCCCTCCAAAGAAGAATTTGGCAGACACAACTGAAGGTCCCATTCAAAAACAGATGGTTGAGATGTCAGAAATCGAATTCAGAATTTGGATTGCAAATAACATCAATAAAACAGAGGAAAAGTTGGAATTAGAAATTCAAGGAGCATTTCAAAAGTTGTCTCAAGAATTCAAAGAATTCAAAGACAAAATTACCAAAAACTTTGAAACATTAAGACAAGAATTTGCAGCCCTCAAAGATCTGAGAATTACAGTAGAATCCCTCAATGGAGCAAGCAGAAGAAAGGATTTCTGACATTGAAGACAACATTTTTGAACATTCCCAAACTCTCAAAGAGGAAGAGAAATGGAGAGCAAAAATGGATCATTCTCTCAGAGAGCTCTGGGATAATTCAAAGAAAAGCAATATTCACCTGATAGGGATCCCTGAAGGCAATGAAGTGGCTTCACAAGGCACACAGGCTCTTCTTAATAAAATGAAGAAAGAGAACTTTCCAGACATGCCAAGAGATTCTGAAATTCAGATAGCAGACAGTTTCAGAACCCAGCACGACTCAACCCGAATAAGACATCTCCCAAGCACATCATAATTAACTTCACTAAAGTTAATAAGAAGGAGAAAATTCTGAAAGTAGCCAGACATAAGAAAACCATAACCTATAAGGGAAAAAATATCAGAGTAACTGCAGATCTCTCTGCTGAAACCTTTCAAGCTAGAAGAGGGTGGTCATTGACTTTTAATCTCCTAAAACAAAATAACTTTCAACCCAGGATCCTGAATCCAGCTAAACTGAGTTTCATTTATGATGGAGAAATTAAATACTTTAATGACATTCATAAGTTGAAGAAATTTGCCATAAATAAACCAGCTCTCCAGGATATTCTCAGACCTATCCTCCACAATGACCAGTGCAATCCTCCACCACAAAAGTAAACTCACTCAGAAACTTTTGATGAAATTCCAACTTCCACAGCGGCAAAAGGATTAAAAATGTCCACTGGACTTTCAAAAAACTCCATAACCAAAATTCTATCAGGCTTGTGAATATTCTCAATTAATGTGAATGGCTTAAATTGTCCTCTAAAGAGGCACAGGTTGGCTGACTGGATACAAAAACTCAGGCCAGATATCTGCTGCATAAAAGAATCTCATCTTACCTTGAAAGATAAATATATATTCAGGGTGAAGGGATGGTCATCTATATTTCAGTCAAATAGAAATCAGAAAAAAGCAGGTGTTGCAATGTTATTCACAGACAAAATAGGCTTTAAACCAACAAAAGTAAGGAAGGATAAGGATGGACACTTCATATTTGTTAAGGGTAGTACTCAATATGATGAGATTTCAGTTATTAATATTTATGCACCCAACCATAATGTGCTTCAATTTATAAGACAAACTCTAACAGACATGAGCAACTTGATTTCCTCAACTCCATAGTAGTCAGAGATTTTAACACTCCTTTAGCAGATCCTCCAATAAGAAGCTAAACAAAGAAATTTTAGATTTAAACGTAACCATTCAACATTTGGATTTAACAGAGATCTACAAAACATTTCATCTTAACAAAACTGAATACACATTTTTCTCATCAACCCATGAAACATACTTCAAAGTCGATCACATCTTAGGTCACAAGTCAACCTCAGAAAATTTAAAGAATAGAAATTATTCTTTGCATCTTCTCAGACCACCATGGAATAAAGGTTAAACTCAGTAACAACATGAATCTGCAAACTCATACAAAAGCATGGAAGCTAAATAACCTTATGCTGAATGATACATGGTTCATAGACGAGATTAAGAAGGAAATTATTAAATTCTTGGAACAAAATGACAATGAAGACATGAATTATCAGAACCTCTGGGATACTTTAAAACACAGTCCTAAGAGGGAAATTTATAGCACTGCAAGCCTTCCTCAAGAGAACATAGAGAGAGGAAGTTAACAATATGGGACATCTCAAGCAACTGGAAAAGGAAGAACATTCCAATACCAAACCCAGCAGAAGAAAAGAAATAACCAAAATTAGAGCAGAATTAAATGAAATTGAAAACAAAAGAATTATACAACACATCAATAAATCAAAAAGTTGTTTTTTTAAAAAAGATTGATAAAATAGATAAACCTTTGGCTAACCTAACCAGGAAAAAAAGAGTAAAATCTCTAATTTCATCAATCAGAAATGGTAATGACGAAATAACAACAGACTTCTCAGAAATTCAAAAAATCCTTAATGAATATTACAAGAAAATTTACTCTCAGAAATATGAAAATCTGAATGAAATTGACCAATACTTGGGAGCATGCCATCTTCCTACACTTAGCCAGAACAAAATGGAAATGTTGAACAGGCCTATATCAAGTTCTGAAATAGCATCAACTATACAAAATCTATTTAAAAAATAGCCTGGAACCAGATGGCTTCACATCAGAATTCTACCAAACCTTAAAAGAGGAACCAGTACCTATATTACTCAGCCTTTTCCAAAATATAGAAAAAGAAAGAATAATACCCAACACATTCTATGAAGCAAACATCACCTTCATCCCCCAAACAGGAAAAGACCCAACAAGAAAGGAAAATTACAGACCAATATCACTAATGAATATTGATGTGAGAATATTCAACAACAGCCTAACGAACAGAATCCAGCAACACATCAAACAAATTATACACCATGACCAAGTGGGTTTTATCCCAGAGTCTCAAGGCTGGTTCAATATAGGTAAATCTATAAATATAATTCAGCACATAAACAAATTAAAAAACAAACACCATATAATTCTCTCAATTGATGCAGAAAAAGCTTTTCATAGTATCCAGCATCCCTTCATGATCAGAACACTTAAGAAAATTGGTATAGAAGGGACATTTCTTAAATTGATAGAGGCCATCTACAGCAAACCCACAGCTGATATCATATTGAATGGAGTTAAATTGAAAACAGATCAGGAACCAGGCAAAGTTGCCCATTGTCTCCACTGCTCCAATCCATTAACATTGTAATGGAAGTTTTAGCCATTGCAATTTAGGGAAGAAATGGCGATCAAGGGTATCCATATAGAGTCAGAAGAGATCAAACTTTCACTCTTTGCAGATGATATAATTGTATACCTGGAAAACACTACAGATTCCACTACAAAACTCTTAGAAGTGATCAAGGAATATAGAAGTGTCTCAGGTTACAAAATCAACACTCATAAATCTGTAGCCTTTATATATACCAACAATATCCAACCTGAAAAAACAGTTAAGGATTCTATTCCGTTCACTGTAGAGCCAAAGAAGATGAAATATTTTGGAGTTTACCTAACAAAGGATGTGAAAGATCTCTATAAAGAGAACTATGAAACTTTTAGAAAAGAAATAGCTGAAAATGTTAACAAATGGAAAAACATACCATGCTCATGGCTGGGAAGAATCAACATTGTTAAAATGTCCATACTACCCAAAGCAATATACAATTTTAATGCAATCCCTATTAAAGCTCCATTGTCATA
>CAUYRH010074386.1:0-49872 GCA_963574655.1 Perodicticus potto
TCCCCACTTGAAATCTCTCCCTCTACCAGGAGCTTTGGTGTTTTCTGTATTCTTTTCTGTAAATCAATTCTGTCTTACCATGGAGGGGTGTGGGGGGGAAATAATGTAATGAAGAATAATAAAATACATATATTTAAAAAAAAAAAGTTTGTGTGTAACTTAAAACAGCTGTAAATTTTAAGTTGCCCACAAACTTTATAGATACCCAGTATATCTTATAAAATACCGGGGTATCTCTGTTGAAAACACCCACTATGCCTTTTTCAGGAACTGCGCTTTTTTTTAATTAGTGCTACAAAATGTGTGAGTCCACAGGATAACCAGAAACAGCGTATCCAACAAAGGCCAGAAGAGGGACAAAGTGTTCCCAATCATTATTGCGAAATGATAAAAATAGTAGTGAAAGTATCAAACAGGACTTGCTTCCTGTTTGCCAGGCACAATGCAAAGGGCTGGACATGGACTATATTATTTAAATCACACCTATGAGATAGGTACAATGAAAACCTGCTGGTTTAAAACTCGAGAGCCCATTGTCTCAACCACTGCCACGGAGTGCAGTTTTTATAATGGGGTGCCTAGGTTCATATTCCTGTTCTGTAATTTGCTATTTCTATGAATCTGAACAAATCCCTTATCTTTTCTAAGCCTTAGTTTCCCAATCTGTAAAGAAGAATAACGAGATTCTTTTTTTTCTCAGCCCCTTCTCCATTGCAATGTCACGACTTTCTCCACAATGACCCCAACCACCGCTTGCCTGTTCTTTCTCTTCTCTCGTTCGCCTGCCATAAATTATACTTTCAAATTCAACATTCTTCATAGGTCCCCATTCCCTTGGAGGTGAAGTCTAAACCCAAGGCACTGGCGTTTGGTCTCAACCTGACACTCTCTAGACCAGGCGTCCTCAAACTTTTTAAACAGGGGGCCAATTCACTGTCCCTCAGACCATTGGAGGGCCGGACTACAGTTTAAAAAAAAAAGACTATGAGCAAATTCCTATGGACACTGCACATATCTTATTTTGAAGTTAAAAACAAAACGGGATCAAATACAATTCACACCAAAGCATGTGGCCCGCGGGCCGTAGCTTGAGGACCCCTTCTCTAGACTCTTCTCCTGCCTCTTCTGGCCACCATGCTGAAATCACAGTGTGAATGCTGAGGCCCTATGATGCTGCATGATCCTTGAAGGCAGGGAATATCTTACTTATTACTAACTCCAGTGCCCAGCTATGTGTTGGCACAAAAAAGCACTCAAAAATGAACAGAACACCAATGCCAACCTTTCTGCAGCCCACTTCCTATCCCTTTGCTACGTCCTGAGCACTGGATCATGCCGTTCACTCCACCTGGGGTGTCTTTCGATCCTTCTCCACTTAGTCAAACCAGACTGACCCATGGAACAGTGTTTTTCACCCTTTTTAATCTCATGACACACTTGAACCTATAGTTAAACTTGAGTGGCACACTTACATTGTTGATTGAAAAAAGCAAAAAAAGAAAAGAATTGACTTACAGTGCTTTGAATTTTTTTTCAAAGATAGTTTAACTAATGATCTTTACAAATGTTCACAGCACACCTGAGATCCTCTCACTGGACACCGGTGTGCCATGTCACCTAGGCTGAAAATCACTGCCCACGAAGGTCCTGCGTCAGTGCCCACAGCACTTCCTCAGATTCTACAAGGTACAGTCAAGTCTTCTCTTTTCTTTACTCTTTGAGTCTTCCAGGACTTAATTTTGCTCCTAATAGGTTTTATCACAATTATTTATTTCTGTATCTGCCTCTTTAGCCGTACTGAAGAAATCCACAAGAACAAGGACTGTGACTATTTCATGGTGTTTGCAGCATCTAACTGCAGGGTCCAGGACTCAGTAAGTAACTACAGAAACGCACCTTTGAAGGGTTAGTATTCAATTGAGGGTGTAAGAAGCCATTGTCTCACTGAGAGGCCCCTGTGAGACGGATCCGCTACTCTAGCCTTTCATTCTGGGGACTGGGCCTGGGAGGCTTACCTTGGCACTGTCTCTTTTCCATGGTTCTTCTGTCTTCCCTGTAGGACTTAGGGACAAGTGCAGGCAGCTCCCCCAACTGCTACACTTTTGCATCTGAATGTCTGAGCTGGAGGAGAACAGAGACCTGCTTTGCCGGCCTCCGGCAGTACATGTGATATCCTGGGAAAAGCTCCTCACCAACTAACAAGTATTTAGGCCAGAAAAGTGGATAACTAAAATCTATGGTTTAACAGCAGCACAGAAGTTCTCCTGGCTAAGTTCCAGGCTTCTGAATTTTGCCAGCTTGGGGAGGAAGGGACATATTCTTTACAAGGCCTAGTGCCATCCCAACATTCCACTCAAATACTCAAGGTGCCTTTGTGGAAGCTTGGCCAGCCCCTCTTCTCAGGGGCATGATATTCCTACTCAGAAAACACTGAGCTACTTTAAGATTATCATTACTCATCTGATGTTGAACAGTCTAAACTCTGGGCACAAAAGGTATATAAATATGTGTGACATTTTCAGCTATAGCAAAGTCAAAATTACGAAGCCAAGGCCCCTATCCTAGCTTGGGAGGTAGGTGGCTTAAGGTCCTGGTTCCATGTGGGTCTTCATTTCAGCATTAATGCCTCAACACTGACATCAAAGGTCAGACCACAACAACTCTGTTTGCATACATTAGATCAACAGGAATCCCACAGCCTTGGCCACACCCCAAGACAATGGAATACATTATCAACGACCTAGAAATGTCACTAATACTAACAATGCATTCTTACTAAGCTAGAATATCTAGTTGCAAAAGAGAAACTGGAAAACATAGTTACGAACAGCGTGATAGGATAGCCACTTGATTCTAATTAATGTCAATCACTATTATGTGTTATCTTGCAAAATCTGTGAACTTCAATAACAATGTTAAAGCTTAGCAAATGTTTTTGCAACTTAACTAGAAAGTTATGATGATGATAAAATAGAATGTAGTGACTTAACAGAAGTCTCCAAATCTGTTCATAAATGAGTTCCTAATACAGTGAAAAATAAAAAAGGACAAATGCCACAAATCATTTTTTCCTCTTATACCTAACCTCTTATCCGATAGGAATTGATGATTTCAATAAAGATAGCACATTACATAAACAAATAGCTGAAATTGAAAGTAGATATACAAATTGGATCCCAATGCACACATTTGTCCATTGGTTATTCTTGTTCAAGACATAACTTGAGATAATAACAAGAGATAAACCTACTCTTTTCTCTGTTTGAGGAGGATTCTGGGGAATGAAAGAGATGAAAAGGTGAATTATTCAACTTGCTATTGGGACCATTATGGTGTGATAAGAAAAGCACTTACTGAAAGGCAAATACTTATGGTTTTTGGATGTGAGCCTCTGTGTTTTTTTTCATGTAAAAGGGGGAGAAAACAGTTTAGTGCCACTATTAGATTTGTTACCCACATTTCTATGAAAGAATAAGTACATCAAGAGTGCATTCGCCATGCACTGATTTCAGTCACTGTCCCAAATTATGTGGACCTAACTTTCTCTGAGCACTTCTAGATTAGACACAAAGAATCACAATTACACATGCATTCATGTACAAATGCGCTTAACCTGTGTCTATACATCATCATGCAATCTCCCTCCTATGATGGACATTCAGAGATGAGTCATTGTGGGCACTCAAAATCTATCACCCAGAATACCCAGGTCTTCTGAAAATTAGCTTTCTTTTTTTTGAGACAGAGTTCCACTATGTCACCCTCTGTAGAGTGCAGCAGCGTCATAGCTCACAGCAACCTCCAACTCTTGGGCTTAAGCGATTCTCTTGCCTCAGCCTCCCAAGTAGCTGGGACTACAGGTGCCTGCCACAATGCCAGGCTATTCTTTTGTTGTAGTCATCATTGTTGTTTAGCAGGCCGAGGCTGGGTTTGAACCCACCAGTTCTGGTGTATGTGTCCAGCGCCCTAACCACTGAGCTACAGGCGCTGAGCCTAAATATTAGCTTTCTGCAGGGCACAGCACTGATTTTGACAGCCGTCTTAGCTGAAAGACCCAGACACATAGGCCTCTGTCGATGCAATGGAAGCTGTGTCGATTTGGATGCTGACTAGTGGCATAACCTGAGCAGATGCAGGACCCATATGTGCAACTCCAGTTAAGACTGCAAAGCACTGGCATCTGGATGTCAGCTTTTCTTTCCTGGTCCCACAGCTGAATGTTCTGCTAGACCCGATTGCTTCTCTGCTGGGGAGCAGGCTGCTGCCGGCCTGTTGTACTCACTGGCACTGCCTAGACGTCAGTGTGTTTGAAAATAGCAAGCTAGATAATCACCTTATGCCAGGAACTTACCTGCTTTGTCTGTTTGCGGTACCAAAGTCTACCAAGGGAAACAAAAAATATTGGAGCTATTTCTTTAATTCTCAATTATTAAAGCCTTTTTGAAAAATCCACTGAATAGAAATATAAGGTGCGGGGTCTAAAATGGTTATGTGCAACTTTGTATTTATGTACACCAAGTTTCCAAAAGGGACAATTAGCATGAAAGGAAAATGCATCATGCCACATAATTTGTGTCCCTGTATCTATGGTTCTGTGACGTTTCCTCACAGTGCTGGGACAGTTGAGTGTCATAGGCATCTACCCCAAACACAGAACGGAGGGTCCACATCATCTCTCTTCATGTGCACCTTTTCAAATGAGCCACTGGATGAACTCTTCCTTCCAACTGGGAGCAAGAAAAAGAGACAAAGAGTGCTTGGCAAGTGTGAATCACTGTAGACTGAAAATGCTAAAGTCTTGCTCAAAGGAAAAAGGACAGCTTGATAATAAATTGACAATGAGGTGTCCTCCTGCTCATCTGTGCCAGCTTCCCCAAAGCAAAGGCCCTCTTCCTGCCCAAACCACTCTTTACCAAGGAATAAACAGTCTCTTCGTCTGCTCTCCAATGTGTGGCCCATGCTTCAGTGGGACAGAACTGGGGGAAATGAACTTGGTTCAACTGATTTGAACTTCATCAACTAGACTCCTGGGCAATAGATGTCACTGTGATACATAAACTGATACTGCTGAGAAGAACATAAAACAAATATAAGATTTCAATAAGGATAGTACAATGGTATTTTTCCCTCTTCCCCCTAAAACCTACACAGAAACATTAAAATAATATTGTGTGTTTAAATGAAAATCATTTAATCTCAAAATAAGTTAAAATCTCAAACTATGTCCATTTTATAAAAATTGAATTAAAATACAGAATTAAAACATCTAATCTCACAGTTTTATTTCCATTATATCCTTGGGTCAGGGCCCTCATCTAAAAGTGAAATGAATCACCTTTATCAGCTACTAAACATTTCTTAAAATGAAGCTGATTGTCACTGAGCAATTTTGGCAAGAAATCATTTATAATTGGAGTTTTAAACTTTGTAATTTATAAAACGTGACAAATTTCAATCATTGATATTTGATACACAAAAATGGAAAACAACAAAGGCAAACACAGCCATGTGCTCTTTCAGGAATATAATATGGATTTCCATGTTTAAAAAAAAAATTAAAAAGTTAAAAAAGATTCTAGAGAATAGATGGCATGTATTTTATTTTTGATATTATCTTCTGGCAGAATGATTCATGTAAATAAGGCAGCAGATTATAGCATGTTAGGAAAAGGGATGGTTAGGGAGGGTCTGAAAAAACTCAAAGATGACACTTCTGGGATTTTTAGGAAGACATTCCCTAGAAATGAGAGAGGGCTGAGCAGCCTTCTGGAAGTTGGAAAGCCTCTATTCCTTTGCTTAATATTCTTCCTAAGTGCATTCATGCAAAGCCTTGAGAAGGAAGTGTCCTCCCTTTCATAGGGCTTTGACTTGGGCACAGTTAATCATCACTGTGATAAAGCAATTAAAGGTACTCATAATTAGGACCAAACCGAATGTAAGTAATCAGAAAATTAAGGGGAAAATGACATTATAATGGGACTGTGTTTTCTTTAATGACCTCTTCGCTGAGAAGGACATTCTCACATTGGTGCAGAGAGACTTAGGTGCATAATGCATTAACCCTACTAGGCGCCCAGCATGTAAATGTCTTCTTCAACTGATAAAAATGTACCTTGAAATCATTTAGTATCACTGACTTATTAATGCTGCTGCTCTAAACAAAAGGGGCAATTAATTATCAATCTGTTAGAAGTTACAGACATTGTCTCCACAAATTCAAGTTAACCCTACAAACGTATTGAGGACCTAGTAAGACCACAGCACTGCCGAGGACACAGGTGAACAAGGCCTGACAGGCGTCTTCCAAGCTGGGTGGAATCTAAAAAGAGATCTAAGACACTTGTGAAACCATTTTGAAATTCTCCTCCCCCCACAAATACTCATGGGTACCTTCATATGTATCTAAATGGTAGAATTTTTAAATATACAAATGATAGACTTAAAGGAAAACAATATTCCATTTCCTAAATTTTACTTAATTATAAATGCAACCGTTGCCACGTTTTAGGTCCTGTCTCCAGACCTGCACCTTTGATTCCAGGTTAAGGTACAAAAATTCATTATGAATTTCTGGAGAGAAGAAACATTATCTAAATTTTCTCCAGTGCTTCACTACATGAGCCTTATTTCTAACCAAGTATTTATGAACGCTCATTTTATGTTAGGGTCTCTGTATATTTTTCTGTATTTTTCCTTCCCCAGCCAAACTGCTCTACATTTAAGAGGAGGAGATTACCTATACTTCCTAAGATGAATAATCTCATCAACGCCAAAAATAATGGATGGCAATCTCCATGTCAAAAATGTCCCCTCCAAGGCAGCACCTGTGGCTCAAAGGAGTAGGGTGCTGGCCCCATATGCTGGAGGTGAAGGGTTCAAACCCAGCCCCAGCCAGAAAAAAAAAAAAATCCCCTCCAGCACACCTCCCTGTTATAATAATCCAGAAGAATCTCTGAAGATCATGGAAATGAAGTTTAATAATTTAGATATTGATTGAAATAAATAATATAATCTTTCCTTGAATGAATCTTATGAGCTAAAGATCTGAAGGTTAATGCAAGTGTCAGTAGAAAAGTAAAACCTGGGCTTTTTTTGGTTTTTAACTAAGTGAATTTTAAGCAGTTATTTTTTCAACTGGAGAAAATGCAGCATGTTGAAAGGAAGACCCTCTCCCACCTACATTTTCACATTAGGCATGACATTCTTTGGGAGGAAAATTACTTGGTGCTTTTTAAAGCTTCCTAAGTTTCTTTGAAAATCAGGCTAAACCCCTCGAACACAGTTGCATGAGATTCTATTAAATGCAGTTTTGTTGATGTGGCCCCAAATGATTTTCTCCCTTTCGGTCTCTGCAGGCTGCCCCAAGTCTCCATGTCTGTTAATGACCTATTGCTTCTGTCTGATTCAATACAGCCCACTGGCTATGGAAATGGCAAGTCTCAGCAGGAGACAACAAAACGGTCAGCAAACAGGGCTGAGCCATGTCATTTTCCTCAAATACTTTCCCAGAAATGAAATGACAAGCTTTAAAATGTTGTCTTCTGCTGAGGGCAAATATTTCTTTATTAAACAAAAGTGCCTGTCCACTAGTTTCCATTTAAATCATAGCTTACAGTATGTTGCTTGAAAAACTTACATTGTAAAATAATTTAATAGTATTTCCCTTATAATTCCTTTCTCTTTGCTCTCTCACTTCTACCTCTGGGTTCCAATGGTAGCTATACCAGTTACTAACCGCTTGGGGACCTTAAGCAAATCACTTGACCGCTACGCCCCCTCCCTAGCCAGAAGCAATCTAACTGTATTATAATCTCCAGATAAAGCCAAGTTAAAGGACAGCAATTAGTTACCAATCAGTCACATAAATTCCCCAAACTGATTAGTAACTTTCCAGGATTGAGAATAGTTTGATCTACAGCAATCCAATTCCTTGTAAAAAAAAAAAATAATAATACAGCTTAGCTGTGAGTCCAGTGAAACTAATCATTCAGCAGAGATAATAGGTATGAACTCAAAGGACCAGGCCTGGGTACTTTATATTTAGAAGGACTCAACAATGTCTTCCAGAAGATTAAATACTGTCTAAATTCTGAATTGGGCTTTTACATTCAGTCTACCTAAATGTGATCTCAAGAGAGGATACAGTTGATCTTACTATGCATTATTAAATAGTTACTGAGTTTTATCTCCTATGTGACTACAATTCTAAAAGTATAATTTAAAATGTCATTGAACTATCCTTATGGATTAAAGATGCAATTAAAATAGTCATTGATATTATCATTTGCCTTTGTATTTATGTAGAACTCACAGACTTCCCACTTACCACCAAAAAAAAAAAGAAAGAATTTTCTGTTTCTTTAGGTCAATTCCACCCTTGGTCTAATCTCAATGCTAGGCGAAATTTACTAAAACTTTGTATCAATTTAAATGAAGCATTAAGAGTAGAAGAGTGGATTATTTTAAAGGGAATTTTTTTCTGGTGGCCTAAAGGGTCACCTGCATTTTTTCTTTTTTAATAGATGAGGAAAAGAGATGCTCTGCCCTCCCAATTCCTACAGGCTTCACCTAGCCTCAGGGGAACTTGACTAGACTCCTCTCTAAGGGTAATCCAACTGTTAGTTACATATTTTATTCATCCAGAACAACAAATTTTAAAATAGTTTCACTAATTCTCTCAAATGTTTATTTTTCCCAACAGAGGTAAAGCAAAATGGCATGACATTTTCTTTTCGCAGGCAGCATTCCATTGCACTGTCACAAAATAACACCGTCCCATGGATTCCTTACCTCGCAATCATAAATCATCAGATCCCGAATTGGCAAGTGTCTGGGGAGGGAATTCACGAGGTGCTCACGAACAGTAATAAAAACAGCCAGAGACCGAGTGACTGGGGTATCTGACCCAGCTCCCTGGCTGGCCCACAGGTTCGTGCCAGAGAGGAGGGACGTACAGCAAGCCCTACAGCACTCTTCCCCCAGGAGGAGCCGTAGGTCTTGGTTTTCTGTGGTCCTTAATGCTCAGGCACAGAAGTAAACCACTTGTAAATATGTATGAGCCATGAGGTACACTGGAAGACCCATCTTGAAATCAGCTGTTCCTTCCACAACTGTTTGCAAGAGATAAGTATCACAATTTTAGTTTGGTTGATTTGTACAAAGTCAAATATTTGAGTTTTAATTCCTTTCTTCTTTTTATTTGTCTGTATTTCTTGATTTTCAACACTTTTTCCTACTTTTTGTAGTTAAAAAAAGGATGTATTTGACCCCCCCACACACATACACAAGGACAACGACTTATAAAAGATTCTTCTATAATAATCTATGTCTTTTAAAAGCTGGTATAGATGTGACACTATAGCATAACTGTTCAACGAGGTGTTCAGTTTAGCCCTTATTATATTTAGAGATTTTAATATCTTAAAATAATTTTGACTTCTTCTAAGCCACTTTTCCCAAGTATATTTTGCAGAATATCACCGGTCCAGAATGTTCACAGATGTCTGCAATCAGCATAATTTGAGAAACAAGGCACATTACCACCCACCTACCACCTTTCCTCAAACCCAAATGAGTACAAAAGGCTTGCAGGGGTGCTGGAGATGGAGATGGGAAAGCAGTCATGGGGTCCCTGATAAATGACAGTCAGCTGGTGTCACCCTACTCCACGTCACTTCTAGCCAGTGCTGGTAATGGAATATGATGCCTTCTACCACCAGGAACTATTCTAAAGCCAAGAAGAGCACCATAATCTGCCATGGATTTGCAAATATTTATTATATATCACCACAGAGGTATAAGAAAGAAAGTTATTCAAATTCCCATTTGACACAACACCATATGATTTGCCGTCAACTTTGAAAATTGCCAGATATCAGTTGAGTATTCCTTATCCAAACTGCTTGGAACTAGAAGTGTTTCAGACTTTGGAATATTTGCAAACACGGAATGAGATGCCTTAGGGATGGGACCCAAAATTCACTTATGTTTCATATATGTCTTATACACATATCCTGAAGATAATCTTATAAAATATTTTTAATAATTTTGTACATGAAACAAAGTCTTGCCTGAATTTTTACTGTGACCTATCACATGGGTTAAGTGTGCAATTTTCCACTTAGGGTCCTGTTAGCATTTAAAGAGTTTGGGATTCTGGAGCATTTTGGATTTCAGATTTTAAAGTGAACAATGCTTAACCTATAGAATAATGAATCTTTCTGTTCTCCTTTAATCTTCAAATAATTTGGCCACCCTTAGTGCCTGAAAAGAAATGAAGCACAGTTCCCATACCTTGCAAATAGTCTTTTTTTTTTTTTTAAGAGACAGAGTCTCACATTTTTGCCCTTGGGAGAGTGCTGTGGCATCACAGCTCACAGCAACTTCCAGCTCTTGGGCTTAGGTGATTTTCTTGTCTCAGCCTCCCAAGTAGCTGGGACCAGAGGCGCCCACCACAACGCCTGGCTGGGGTTGGATTTGAACCCACCACTCTTGGTATATGGGGCTGGCACCCTACTCACTGAGCCACAGGTGCCACCCTTTGCAAATAGTCTTCTTATCAGCATGCCTCCGACAAAATCTTCCTGATCACAATTAAATTGCTGCTTGTGTTTCCTCCCTCAATCTCTATATGACCACGTTAAGAAAATACAAGTGTCATAGTGAGACTAAGACCCTCTAACTATTCCTACAGGGACCAATGTGAAAGCCAAACTTAAAAGGTGTGCGTGTGTGTGTGTGTGTGTGTGTGTGTGTGTGTATGCGCGCGCAAGAGTGAGTGCAGCTGGAGAAAGGGAAGAAATGTATGATCTGTGATCTGTTTCCCTCCTGCTGCTGCTTCCAGGATTCAGTCTCTGTCACAGTCAATTTTCTTGGGCGCTCACTCTGAGCTCCTGGGTAGTGGATGGTCTATCTAATCCTGCCCGTAGTATCTCATCTAATTCTTGCAGCGTTCTGTGAGGTGCGTATTGTGTGTGACTCCACTTTGAGTTAAGGAAACTGAGACTTAGAGAGTTTGAGTAAACTGCCTGAATCTACATAACTAAGAGCAGAGATTCAAATCCAGATGGAAGTGACCCAGGAGCCCTTGGCCCCTGCTTCACTGAACTGTGTTGCTGTGTGTTCTTATTGGCTTCCTCATGGTGAGAATGCTGAGAGGCGAAACTAGGACTCATTTTACCTCCCAGTATTTTCTTCAGTCTCTAATGCAAATTAGGTACTCAGTAAATATTTATTGAACGGAAGCTTAGTACTTTCAGATTTATTGTTTTGTTGTCCTAGATTCTGGCCACTCCAGGCAATTAACTTTGCAACTAGTATTAGCACTAGTTTCAGTCAAGTGGCCAAATACCACAGCTTTCATCCAAAATTATAGTTTCTTCAAACCCCTGCTGCTCACACTATTTCTCAGTGAATGATAACACGTATGTACTCTGCAAATCCAAGTTAGCAAGCAAGGTACGTACAAACCCACAGGGCTATGCGTCTGCCCAATAGATATGACTGTGTGAAAATCCTGAGACGTTCTCCCTTCTGGATTTCTGATGGAGTGTTTATTCCCATTTCTCTAAATAAATTGAGGTTATACAGTATAAGAAGAGCAATGGCACACCACATTTAAATTTTTCAAGGAAGCCTTGATTCTTGAATTTCTTTAAAAACTCTCCTCTTCCCAGTAGCTTCTACATTGCTAACTAGAGTATTTTAACAACTTTGGTTTTTCTGAGAAGGATTTTCTTTCTCAAAGTAAAAATGCATTGTTACTACTAAATTTAAAAAAAAATTTAAATTTTTTACTCTGAACTAATATGTGCTATAAAACACAAACGCGAGTAATGTAAAGAATTTATGGTGTGTTCAGTGAAAATTATTTATCCTGTTTTTAACCCCAGGGTACTTTATTGATTATATTCCTGTATTCCTGCACTGATGATGTCCCTAAGAAGTATTAGCATTTTTTTCCAAAACTGGCATCTCTTTCTGGACTACCCAACACACAGACAGAAACACTAGCAGATTTTTCTCAACGTTCTATCTGCCAGATTCTGTCCCTAAGCCTGCCAGAGAAACTTCCACTATAGTTTTCTCCATTTTAAAGATGAGGAAACTGAGCCTCAGAGAGGGCAAGAGACCATTCCAGGTCTATAAAGTCAATCAATGGGCAAGTTGGGATGCAAACTCAAATAGGCTGGATGCCAACATCCATGCACTTAAATGAATTGGCCATACTTCACCCCCATGGCTAGAGGATATGGATTAGAACTGAGCTTGGAACCAAAGGTGACATGAGTCTCTGGTTCTGAGGGTAACTATGACTTTGCCTGGTAGGATTTATTGGTTCATTCTTTTATTCACCAGGTATTTCCTGAGAACCTGTTATATGTAGGGCTCAAATTTTACACCTTGAATATACTAGTATTAGTACTTATTCTGGCCCACCCCCTAAAGGAAGCTTAGATTGAATTTAGTGGGATTTAAGCTTTTCAGATAAAAGCTTTGTGAGTTAGTTTTTCCGACTGTGGCAAATGAATAGCTCTAATGTCCTTTTCTGTTTTTACATATGAGTTAAAGCAGCAATGACTGTTTAAATGGCAAGTTTTAAACTTTCAGAACTATATAGTATTTTCTCAAAATCATGACTCTGATTCTATTATACATGGCCTCATAAGTTAATTTTGAATAATGAGTTATACTTTTTCCCCCAAAGTGAAATTCTAAGGTAATAAAATATAGAGAAGTAATGATTTCTCATCAACCTCTGTATGCTCCAGTTTTTCAATTTTGAAAATGGAGATTTTAAAAAAGGAGAAAGAAAATGGAGATTTTGATAAAACATACATTCTTGAGATAATGTAAAGACCAATGAGATAATTCTTGGCAAACCACACTGAAATTCTTCAATGAAACCAATTTTGTAAGCATAAAACATTAACCTAGATAGAAAATAAATGCTAGAGTCAGAGGGACGCCTACTTCATTAAAGCTCAGCTACTTAGACGAAATGCACAGTGCGGGTAAATCCAAATGACTACTCCATATTAGTTTGGCAAATTAGATAATGGATACGTCACACTTCTCTTATAACCCCTATTTCAAAAGTTATGATTCATTTCTATACATATTTCACTTTAAACCCAGGTCAGTTACTAAGAGAAATTGTGAATCAAGTTTCAACATTAAAAACATTTTCCTAAATGCCAACACTGATATCTTATTTGAGGTAAGGATGTAGGAGAGGTGAATAAGGGACTTAAATTTCTGCTTTTCTTCTCTATTCTTTCGTTTTAATAAAATACTGCAATCCTTACTTTTGATTGTTTTATAGCTCAATTGATAAGGTGTATTCCTTTTTTTTGTTCAAGAAAATTTAAAAGCAACTAATTTAAATATGCAAAATTATCTTGAGTTGTTCATACGTGAACTTAAAAGCCGTGCAACACAGGAAAATTAAGTAATTATGCCTCCAAGTTATTTACTGCAATTAAGCTCATTTATCATATGCAAATTAGTGCAAACTGGTCTCATTAGTTACTAAATTACTCAATATGAGCTGAACAATGTAGCACTCCAGTTTGTAATGAAAAATCCCTGTAGAGGCAAGCAGTATCAATTAAGCTAATTTGCATATGCAAATATATTCACTAACTTTCTCTTTTTCTATATTTAGTTTTACATTTTCTTACCATTCTGAATCATAGGGAGACCATAGGGTCACTCATCTTTCTTTCCTTCCTCTATCACAGCTAAAGGAATTAATTCGGAATGCTTCTATTGTCAGAGATCATTTTATCTTAGCACTGATGTCCAGCAGGGTAACACTTTCACAACAAAAGCCATCAGGAATAAGAACATTCAACTTCCTAGATGATCATTCACTTAGAAGATCTAACAAAACAAACGAGGGGGGAAATTCTGACTCATCAATAACCTAGAAAATAGACTTGAAGTTATCACTGTCTTTCACAAGATTGAGAGCATTACCATCAAATGTAAATGGAGTGTTGGTGTGGCTAGCCAGCATTTTAATATCAACAAATTGTATCTTTGTATTAGTCAGATTTTGAGCTGTTTAAGGTATATTCACGAATTGTACTAGTCAACCTTTTATTTTCTTTTGCTACATGAGATTAAAGGCAGTGTCAAAGCCTGCAGATCTGGCATTCTTTACCCACAGCCCCACACTGTCATGAGAAGCCCCCTTTGCCTACACTACCAGCGTGGCTCCTCACCCAGAGTGTTCTGCTTAGCCTTCTACAACTGGTTGGGTCTCAGCACTGGAGTGGAACTAAGGCTAGAAATACTTGAACAATAACAAAGACATAAATGAGAGACTACTTATTTTTTGTTTTCCTTATTACATTAACCACATATTTTAAAAAATTTCTGGTAGAGAATCTGTATATTCTATTTTAACCTAGCCAGGACCAAAATAACATAGGAGCCAACAACTCACGATTCTAGTATATGCTCTTAACCAATCTTCAAAATGTGATTAATAAGAGAAATGAAGAAATTTACATTTAAATCTTGACTTGATTTTCTTCTAAATCTGATCCATAACAGCCTCTGTGAAACACAGACTCTTGTCATTTGAGGTCTG
The DNA here is from genome assembly GCA_963574655.1 of Perodicticus potto. Classification (NCBI taxonomy): domain Eukaryota; kingdom Metazoa; phylum Chordata; class Mammalia; order Primates; family Lorisidae; genus Perodicticus; species Perodicticus potto. The sequence continues at coordinate 14,600 of CAUYRH010074386.1, forward strand.
AGTCTACCCTGTATTCCATGGTTGGAGGCGTTGAGGGGAAAACAAAAAACAAAAAACACATGAATGATATCTGACAGTTCACTGAAGTTGTGATGTTATCCAGCTTTTCACACAAATCTTTGATTACTTTCTCTAACAAATAACTACATTTCAGTTCCCTTTTCCATCATTTTTAGAAAATATGCACCTTAATGAAACTGTTCAGCTAAGATCATCACCACAGGCTGCATCTGTGTCTTATATGGGACAGTTTTTCTATGAATAAATGATCTTTGCAAAAACAATCATTTCTCTAATACATACGTATAGCGGGTAAGAGAGGCAAAAATGTAACCATACCACCTAACCATTTCTCCACTCCCAGTTGGAGAATTTAGGTGTTATAATCTTAGAGTGTTCTTGGAGGTTTTTTCTTGGGTTCCGGCAAAAGGTCTGCCAGTGGGATTCTTTTTTAGTTTGGTGCCTGAATGATCTAAGAGCAATAAAAAAATTGTTTTATGGCTAAAAATAATGCAAGGTCAAGGTTATAGATATAGGAGGGTTCATGTAATATGGCTAAGCATAAAACTGACACATGGTACCACAATTTCACCATTACCTCTATTTTAGGGCATTTCTCATAGAATGTTCTTTTTGTTCTCTCAAAACTTAATTTAAATAATAAATGCATTTATGTACTATTTATATACAAATATGTGGGTACTTATTATAATTCTATTCATTCAACTTACAAAATTTTATTTCTTTTATGATCCAAAATGAGTTATGGGTAAAGGCTATCCTTCACTCATTTCCTAGGCATATTATACAATGTCAGTAATAAAATATCTATCTCTGTATAGTTCAGTGTAATGTGCTGACAATGAATTCAAGCATAAACCTTAAAAATTTCCCATGTACGAGGTTTGATTTGTTTGTTTTAACACCTGTGAGGTAAGTAAAGCCCCATAACTGTGTAGTATGCTAAAAACAATATTGCAACTTTATACAATTATATAAGCATTATTTACAGAATGAAAAAAACTCAAATCCTTCTGCTGAGGGCATACAAATAATTACAGCACTCCATTCATAAATCTGGCACCTAAGGGGGAAAATCATTCCAGTAGTCAATTTTATGACTTACAAAGATAGTATCTGTAGCCATTTCATGTTTTGTTAATTGTGATAAGGTAAAATATGAATATTCTATCTGGTCCCCAAAATAGAAAAGCAAAAATAAATACCACTCATACTTTTTCATATTAAGGAAATCAAGAGGTGGGAACATAAGGCCCTAAGGGAACTTTTAATGCAGGAAGCAAATTTGTGCTTAATCACGTGTACTAGATTCAGGAAAGAGCCTGCATAGTGCACTCTGCCCTCATGCTTTTGGATTTTTACTTAGCCTGCCACAAAATGTACAGTCCCCGATATTAACCCCTTGCCTTTCCATTCTTCATCTAATTTATAAAAGTCAAAGAAAAATATAGTGAACAAATATCCCCTGACTTAAGCCCAGTAGGTACACTTCACAGCCCTACAAGGCTCACATCCCTCGAACCTGCAACTCTCTTGCAAAAGAGGCCGATGCCCGAAAACTCATGTCTGAAATGAACACAGGTTCACTGGGACCATCAAACTTGTCACAGTCAGTGAGACTGCTGTGTGACTGACGGCCTCTCAGTTTCACAATACTTAGCCCAGGCTTTGACCCTGTCCATATATGCTGGTAATGAATCATTAGATTCAATATTGGTTGGCTCAGCACCTGCAGCTCAAGCGGCTAAGGTTCCAGCCACATACGTGGGGGCTGGCGGGTTCGAATTCAGCCTGGGCCCACCAAACAATAATGACAACTATAACCAAAATATAGCCAGGTGTTGTGGCGGGTACCTTTGGTCCCAACTACTTGGGGGGCTGAGGCAAGAGGATCGCTTAAGCCCAAGAGTTCGAGGTTGCTGTGAGCATGACGGCACAGCACTCTACCCAGGGTGACAGCTTAAGACTCTGTCTCAAAAAAAAAAAAAAGAGATTCAATATTGGTAATGGGACTTGGCTTTGCAAGAGTTGATTTTACACTGATAGGATCTCCATTAAGTTTGACGTTTTTTGCCCCCTCAGTGGAAAAGTAGCCAAATTTTCAGTGATCCCACCAAACTCACTTATTTTTCTATGAGACTGTATAGCTAATTAGGCATACCCAGCAAAACACATATTATAGTCAGGGAATGGGTCCACCAAACATTAAGAAGTCTACCCTTACTCACGACCTCCACATCAAGGGGTACCTAGCAAACATACTTCAGGGAAACAATCCAGGGAACGTAGGAAAAAGGAAGCTTGGTGCCGGGTGCAGTGAAATGACATAGGCATTTTCTGAACTCCATATTGGTATTCGGAACTGACCTCTATTTCACCTTCCCAACTCAATCAGTTCTCTAATCGTGTTCTTTCCAACTACAAACGTCTTCATTCTTTACTCTTATTGCCAATGTCTTTTAAAATGCCCTTATCATTTCTTGGGAAGTATTATAAATTAACATCAGCATTATGGGTTCAAAAACAATTCTGTTACTTATATAGACCCAAGCATTTGGGTTACTTGAGCTTTCTGAGTTTACTTAATTTTAAGATCTATATAATCACTACACCTATCTCATAAGTGCATATTGTGAGTATACGATGATATAAGAGAACTTAATTAACATAATATATGAGACTTAGTACATAGTAAAAATTCAATAAACTTAAGCAAAATCCACCCAGACTAAGCTTTTCTAATTGAAATACACACACACACTGGTTAGTACTATGTATTTGCATAAAAATGCAAAGTTTTAGATATAATCAAAATACCAATAGCTAGAAAATAGCTAAAGAAATGATGATACACTCATAGCACGGAATGACAATCAGCCATTAGTAATAATGAATACCAATTATTTTCTTAATACAGACATGATCACAAAATATTGATTTTTAAAAGGCTGATTGCTAAAGAGCATGTAATTGGCCAAGAGAGTTATTTTTCCATTGTTTTTCCAATGTACACAAAATCTTCGGCCCAAGAATCTCAGACAAATAAACATTCTCTCACAACATGAAAAACACAACTCTTTGACACCACCCTCTCACCTCCCACCTCCCTTTAACACCAGCTTCTGCACCCACACCTTCTCTCACTCTTCAGCTTTTCTTCTGTACCTGACACTTTACTGTAACTATTTCCACAGACAAAACCTATGATATTTGTCAAGGACTTATCCTCAGTTACCTTGACATTATTAATACTGCATCCTCAGGCAAAATCAAAACGCTGCGGTTTCCTCTGCTTTCCTGTCCGCTCCTTTCTCAATCTTCCATTGCCCTCTTATAGGATGACACGCCTCAGGGTTGCCTCTCCTGAACTTTCTCTTTGCTCCACACATCTTATCTATGATAACAGGATCTTCTCTCAGGTAACAGGATCATCACACTAATAGCTATTATATCAATCTAGAAAACTTTGTCCCTCCCACCAATTATAAGCTAGGGAGGCATAGCAGCCACCTGCAAGGAATCTGTGCTCTCACCAAGCACTGGAGACTTTGAAAGACTATATAGTATGGGGTCAGAGACCATATCTAATACTTTGCTGACTGCAACTATTTGCAAGTGAAGGAAAAGGAGGCAAGGGAAATCATCCCAGTCCTCATGAACGTCCATGACTCCACTACAGACCCTCAGGAAACAAAATGTCGGCACCATCTTATTCTTGAGAACATTGAAATGCTGCTGAATATGGTAAGAACAAGGGCTTCAGGGTTTCCTTGCCAATTAGGCAAAACAACTAATTAGATAGCTTAGGGGAGGTCCTTCTTACTGATACTTCACAACCCTTCTTGACCACAGTTCTAGTGTTTAGACTGTTATATGGTTCTTCTACTCTCTAACCACTGGCATTACAATCAAATTACATAAGAATTTCTAGTTTCTACAGCAATTGCAAGATTATATAGTGCAAACACGCTTAGATGCCTCACTGCTTCCTCTCTCTCTCTCTCTTTTTTTTTTTTTTTAACAAAACTAAGTCTCATTCTGTCACTCAGGCTGTAGTGCGGTGGCACGATCATTGATCACTGTAATCTCAAACCCTTGAGCTCAAGTGATCTGCCCTCCTCAGCCTCTAAGTAGCAGGGGCTACAGGCATGCACCTCTACACAAGCTAATGTTTTAAAATCCTTCCAATCTAATTTTTCTGCCACTTGCATACTCCCTAGCTCTTCGTTATTTTAGGTGAGAAAGAGGCTGGTGGATTACTTGTAATTATCCTACAGTTCTAAAAGAGAAAAACATAAAAATGAACTCACCTGAAGATTTTACTATCCATTTTAGGATATATAATATAAAGAAAGTGTTTTTGTTTATTTTTATCTGACATAGGATTGGAAAGGGTTAAGAGATGGGGTCTCCCTATGTTGCCTGAGATGGTTTCGAAATCCAGGCCTCAAGTGATCCCCCCTGCTTTGGCCTCCCAAACTGCTGAGAGCACAGGCGTGAGCTGCCACCCCCGACTGAGAGCTTGGCTTTATTGCAAGTACCCCTGCCTCGCGAGCTATACTTCCCCTTAAAGCCAATAGCTTCAAATATATTCCAAATGTGGCTGGCCCTACTTGGGGGTTTGCTTGTATGAAGGTAATTTTTGTTTCCTTTTCTGCACATATTCATCTTTTTTCCATACTCTGAAGCCACACAGAATCTTTCTAATTCTTTTTTGGATGTAAGCCCTTCAAATATATAAAGGGCATCGATACATAGTCCCCTTAAGTCAGGTGTCTTCCAGAAGCAACTTCTCCGGGCCCTTTGCTATTCTCCATGGGGCATGATTTCTAGTTTACTGACCAGGTGGTTATGCCACTCTCCACATGCACCCAGCTGTCTACGTTTCCCTTAAAGTGTGGTGGCTGACTATGTATCGATGCCCCACATGGAGATGAGCCTGAAGCTTCCCTTTAGATGTGCTCTTCTCTCACCAAAGTAGAATGTTGAATTGACCTTTGTGACAGTCATTCTCTGCTTTGATATGAAGATTATGTTCAATTCAAACTTCTAAGTTTTGTTTCAGTTTAAATTCTTGCAGCTCCTAAGTCACCTTCCCCATAAGACTCTGTAGTCATGATTTCCAGAAGGACTCCAGAGGATCATACTTTCATGGCTACCTTTTACCTTTTAAACTTTTCTTTTTCATTAGTAAGTCATAGGTACCAAATGCTTCAAAATATAAATATGAGTGGTCCTGACTGACATGAGTATCTAACATCACATATGTCACGACCCATACAAAAATTTTAACAAAGATTCTGAACAAAGTATACACAGAAAAAAAAAAACATAATCCTAGCTTTCTACAAAGTTAATTCAAAATTTAATGTACTTTAATCGAATAGCAACTCCTAAGGTGTGCTTCCAGAAAGAGTTGCTATTCTATTAAGTACATTAATCTATTACGTTAGTAATCTACTACATCAGTTCTGTGGCACAGTAACAGATATTAATGGAAAAATGAAAAATAAGAAGAAATGAAAATAAAATAAGATTTCTCAAGACCTTAAATTTGCAAATGTAAATTGTGATATCTCAGAGCTGATGGAACATCAAACTTGCCTCAAATGGTTGTTAGAACCCCAAATCCCTAGACTTCACTCTGCAAACTCTAATTTAGTCAAACCAAAGGTTGAGGCCAAAAATGCATCCTTTAAGCAAGTGTTCGGTGATTCTGAAACTGCCAGGAGAGGAATTGCTTTGGAGAACCACTGGGATTTGACCATGAGCTAATTTTTAAAGAATAACCTTTGTTTAACATAAACCTATGTTTCCTAAACATACATACAAAAGGGAATAATATGGTAGCTTCAAAATTATTTGTGACTATTTAGAAAATGGAAGCACCGTAGTGGCCATTTTCATGATCTCTGAGTGATTAGGACTCTGGAGTTTACCTTAATTTTACCCCAAAGTTTATGAAAAATATAACCACCTTTTCCAAATACAATACGCTGCCTAAATACCCCCAATGCGTCTACTTCTATAATTCCATGTAAAGTATATATGTAGCATAGTTAAAAGAAAGTTTTGCCATGGCAACATTTATCCTGGAAACATAAACAACGCAGAACAATTATCTGTGGCTGGTGGAGGCAAATGCGTTAAATTGATGAGAAAGTCCTAAAAGTGTTGAATATGCAAGATGCTGAGTTTGCGAAGAATCTTCTCTAGGGCTAGTAACTACAGTTCCATCTAATATACCTTCACATTTATTTGTTGTGAAGTTCATTGAAAAAAAAATCAGTTATGATTTGTCTCTTTTTACTTAAAAGTATACTTTAAAATTTTGCCCTGAGAAATGTTCTAATTTGGAGAGGCAAACATGGAGATTGGGAGCACTTACAAATACAAACTCAAGCAAACAATTGAAGTTTGGCAACACGGAAAACTGTCACAGTGCTTTGACAACAAAACTTTGCTCTTCCAAAACGATATAGAGCTCCAAAGACACACACATATATCCACTTACAAATACAGCACACACACAATCATTCTGGGAACAGCCAGTTATTACACATTGCACATCAACTAAATGGTGCAATCCATCTAAATTATTGCAGCACAAATAATACTTGCCCTCCCTTTCTCATTAACATTCTCTCAAGGGATGGCTTTCTAAAAAGAAAAAAATAAATTCATAAGAATTTCAGAAGTCCAAGATAAATAATAACAGTTAAATACATAAGCTGAAATTTAAAAATCATTATTTTTAAAAGGCTAGACGCAGGGATTGTTCGAGGTAAAAATACAAGCAAGCTTCTTTTTGTTTTAATGGTACCTGCAAAATGTGACTTCCCAAATGTGCTTCAAATACTTCAATGGCTAGTGCACTGGGGCTTCTCCTTCGCTGCGCACCTATAACTTAAAAGAAAAAGAAGGAAAGAAAAAGAAAGAAAAAAGAAAAGTTAAGTTGGAGCTCTGATTTCATACTTTCAGCCTAATTTCTCTCTCTCTAGCATTGTGTCTCTACCTAGTCAGCACCGCAGTGAGATCTGAAACGCCACCTACCATAATTTTGGTTTTGGGTTCTCTGAGCATAAGCACAGCCTGGGTTGAAATGTTCAATTCAGACTGTCCTCTGCTAGGCAGATTACAAAGCCACATTCAGACTTTGAAAGAAAGTCTTTGGGATTGTTTTCCCTGTATTGGAGGACAACCATATGACTGCTCAAATTCCTTTAAAATAAATTAGTTCACTGTTCTTTGCTTAAAAGTAAGGTCTTGATATTTTTAAGGATCCGCATCCTGCCTTTTTCCCTCCAGAAAAACCTAAACTTTTCATATCCTCTGGGCTAGATAAAAACAAACAGCAATTTTGTTTTCTGTATTTTCCAATGCAATAATTTTATGACCATTTAACAAACATAACATGTTAGAGAAGAGATTCCCATGAATCTCAGTCAGTACTAGTACAGTACTGACTGTACTAGTGTTAAGCATCCCAAGACTGGATTTCACATTTACTGCATCTTCCCAGTAGAGATATCCCTACAGGACCAACTACCCTCAGGTGGGCCCTGGCTGGCACCTGCCTCACCGGGTCAGTGACTGCTTCTCATCTCAAGTTCCTGAACACTTCTCTTCTATTAACTTGGAATCACTCCTTTCTCTTCTTGGTATATCTGACATGCTTTTCCTAGAGGCACCTGCCACCCATGGAACCCCAATAATCCTTAACAAAAGTGGGCTTCATGTATGATATGTGTGGAATCCAGAAATCAGGGTCATCTCTTTATAATTTATTTTGAGACCGAGTCTATGTGGTACCAATTTCCTTTTAAATCTGTGCCTCTAAATGTTTTTTTTCATTCCTTTTTTCAAATGTCAGAAAAATCTGCTTGCTTTACAGTGATTTATGACAGAAAATATTCATATCTTTTCTATATTTCCAACAAGTATATTCCCTGTGTTTTTCTGATTTTCTTGAAAATTTTATTACGAAAAATTGTCCCCTTCACCCCAGTTATTACTAATTGAAAATAAAAGCCCCCTACTTTCTTAATCCTGAAAACACTTTCAACAAGGTGCAGGAAAATTCCAGCAAAATGCTAGTGGGATAACTCTGTTTCATTTCAGTTACTAAATTGGTCAGTTGAATCCACAGCCTAGCAAGGATTAAAATATAAATGTACTTATGATCATTGTGCTATGAAAAGTTGAGAGTTTACCCCAACAATTGTGAGCCGGTGTCTGTAATGTCCTAAAAGACACTTTGAAAACACCATGACTGGTAAGTATCATAATTACTAGCAAGAGAAAAAGGAAAGGGGCATTTTTATGGGAAAATGCATTAAATATGATGGAAGAGTGATTATCAAAAAATATTCCAGTTGGAAAGAATCTTCGAGACCTCCGCCCTAACATCATTTGGTTCAGAAGCAAAACACACACCATGAAAAATCTTAACACAGAAAAATCAGTCTTCTATGCTGAGATTAATCTTTATTACAAATACACACATAGGATTTAAAAAATTTTAATATTCAGATATACTGACAGTGTTGCCGTGTGTGTGCGTGTGTGCACGTTTCTGATTAATTTCCTATTCTAACATGCACATTACTCCCTTCAAAACTCCTTTGGCATTTCTGATAATGCAGCTGTCTTGCTGAATACTGTTTTCAGTTTCTAGAGTGTTAATTGCACATTATGGTAGCTTGGTGTGAATGATCCCACATGAATAAAATCTGCAGCATTTTTTTTTTTGTAAGATTATGGGGGTGGGTGGCTTTTGGGAGAGAGAAGGGAGAGTTGAAAAACTTCAAATGTCCACTCTGTTTTTCAGTCAGTATTTAGGACTCAGAAAGATTCTTATTAATAGTTCATAATTTAGGGGACACCTCAGGGCTTCCAACTGCAAAGTTCAAAATACACCGCTGTACCTCACAAAAACAGACTAATTTCAGAGAACATAAACTATTCTACAAAAAACTGGATTACCAAGGGGCCAAGTGAGCAATCGCCTCCAGATAATGAGACCCACTAAAACATCACAGGAAATATAAGGAGAATGCTTATTTTCTAGAAGGCCCAAAGAGGCAAGTTCCAGTAAGAACAGATGGCAGCTCAAACACCTTCTAGGAGCATTAAGACAGTTGTCTTCAGTGGGGTGCACGGGGGTTACTCCAGTCTGGTTATTGGCCTCTCATTTCCTTCCTTTCCCCACTAGTGCTCAGACTGGTCTCCAAATGCCTTCATCCGTGAGTCTCCCCTGCACCGTTATTCTTTGTTCTTCAAATCCCCTAGAAATCTGATCATGCATCCCCATACATGCTAGCATAATATACAAGTGTCTTGTAAGTAGTTTCATGCTATCCTATTCAATGGCATTTTTATGATACCGGAACTTCTCTTGATTTATATGTTTTGCACTTATGCAGGTGATGTGGGCTGTAATGACAGTTCCTAATTTTACAACCAACATAAATATGTTAAACAGGAGCCCATTATGCCCTGGTAGGCACGCAGCTTTCACTCCAGCATTATAGCTAACCAAAGAGATGTTCAATATGTACTTCTCATCCTGCACTTATCACAGTTTGCATTTTGAGAATTGAGACAAAAATCTGATAACTCAAAAATAATGCAAACACATTTATTTTGTTCCTCCATGTTAATCTCATTGTGTTTATAGAGTATCATTAATACCTAAAGAAAAACTAAGAGCCATTTCCTCAGTGGGGTCTATCATCCTCAGAAAAGTAATAAATTGCTTTTGAGGTTCTCTTGAATTTCTGTATTTTGTAAATTGACAGTGTCTAAAACCATTTGGCAGCCCAGACACAATGTACACTTATCATTACTGAAGAAGCCATTGTTCATCTGATCTACTGATGTATTTCACTGATTTGTCTGTTCAATTAAAAGGAACTACTTTCTGAAATTTAAAAAGCACTAACTAAATTAACCAAAAGAAACAACCATTATCTATTTTTGCAAGACTTTGCTAAATAAATGGAACACACAGTCCCCCGTCTATGAAGATGATGTCACCAGCTCACTGACAGTGAGAGGAGAGGGTAAGTTGGACAGTTTATACAAATTGTGACAGGAAAGAAAGATCAAATGATAGTAATTCAACTTAAAATTCAATTCAACATTTACTGAACACCTATGTGATACTGACACTTTCTCGCTATTATTAGGTAACTAGTGTTGTGAAACCTAATACTTCAAAAGAAAATTTTATGCAATTTAAAACAAAAACTAAGCCCAGCCTATAATTATCAACAAACATCACAACCGTACTACCTTATGTTTTATAAAGGTTAAAAATAAAACACCAAGCATGGTAAGAAACTTTAAGTGGAAGAAATTTAAAGGGAGGAGGTATTTTCTTTTTTCATTTTTTAAAAATCAACTAAGGAAATTCTAATTGTCTCTTTCAGAAATCCAAAGCGATATGATGAATCATTAGGACTGTGCGTTTGGCCTTTCTCTCATTAAAAATGTGGAAGACTTGGAAGGAAACCACAGTCTGAAACATGCATCTGAAAAATTAGCTTGGCCCCTCCACGATGTCAGCAAAAATGTTCTAATCTGGACTCTTCAGCATAACCTCACACAGTGGTTTTTGAGAATTAATTGAGTGCAGTAAAAAACGATCCTTCTGTTGGGAAATGTACCACATACTCCCAGTCATATTCCTCGCCAGCCCCTCACCTCAGGGGACACACCAGCGTGAGGAAGGTGAAGGATTAGCGCTCGGTGGGAATTTGACCTATTCAGCTGAAAGGTCAGCTTGCCATAGAAGAACCCATCATGAAACAGAAACAGGACAGCTCAGTGGACACACATAATGAAAGGGGGGGGAGTCAAGTGCCTCCCTTGCCTTGGGTCCCACCTTGCCCTTTTCCTTCACACCCTCAGCTCCTCACTAGCACCATTCATAACAAAGAGGTAGACCACAAGCCACAGAGCAGCCTGCTAGTCGAGGGATCACTCAGAAAAGGAAGTCCAAGGTGAAGACGGCTTGAAGTGGAGAGGCAGGGGTTCCAATGGATGGTTTTATGGTGACAAAACAGCCATTGGCAGAGAGGAAAGCCCATTTTAGAGGTCCTTTCTCACGTCCCCTTACACGGTGGGCAACTGAGCAGCTCCACAGGTAAACACAGCCTTGAAGTTCTGCAGGTCGCATCTCAAGAATGGAACCAGGAAACGTCCACTTCCCGAAAGGGCCCGCTTCCTGTGGGGTCACCTCTGACAGCTGTCCTCTGAATCCTTCATCCAGAGGGCGAGGATCTGTTCTCACCCTGAGCCAGTGGGGAAGGAAGGACTAAAGGGTGTGCCATGGGAATCCCTGGACATCGCATGCAGCATTTGGGCTGAGCAAAGTCAGAGTCTGGGGAAGAATGGAGTATAGAATCCTTAATGAGTCCTTCCATGGCTACCGAAAAAAGGAACAGGGATTTTCCTTCAGGAATTTCAATGAGGCCCCTCATTGCAGGGCCAAGCAAACCAAGGAGGGTTTTCTCAGGAGCCTCATAAGTTCACAGGGTACCTATCAGTGTGTGTGTGTGTGTCCCTATCAAAATACAAATGTCTGTGTTCGCATATCATAGGACACTGCATCTTCACTCTGAAACTGGCCCTCACAGCTCTGCCTACTGTGAAGCCCACGCTCACAGGCTGGATCCTCTGAACACTGAACTCCTCATGTCTGCTCGGGCCTTAGACAGTGGGGGCTTCAGGTCTGGAGAAGAGACATTGAAATGGTGCTGGGTGCCAGCTTAATCCACGGACACTTGAAACTCTGCTAAGGAAAGTGCTGCAGGTAGAATTTCCATGCAGTGCATCATATAAATATCTGAAAACAAATAGCAACAAAGCTTTTGCGAAGTACTTTCGCCAAGATTACGTTCTACTATTTAAAATACAGGATAACCAATGACCAGACATAAAGCACATGCCTGATTAAGAATCTTCACAATTTCTACCCTATAGCCCACTAACATATTATACTAACAATTTGGACCAAAAAAGTATTGAATCATATAATTGCAACTTCACAAAGTCTTAGTGCTGATGCAAAGTTCTTTGATCTCACACAAATTTAAATGTATTCCACAATTTAAGTGTGGACTGAATGAATTAAAGGAAAGAATGATGTGATTGTTAAAAGTTTAAAAACTTCCAAGTGAATTGCTGGATTTGGGGGAAAGACACCAGGCCTGCTTTGGTTTATACAGAACCACGCTTTCAAAGAAGCAAGCTTATATTGCTTCCACCATTAAGGGTCTAAGTGGAAAACATACAATATTCAATCAGTGTATAGTCATGGGAGCATTTATCATGAACATCTCACCTTCTTAAGAATTAAAATATCTCTGATCGTATGTGAAGCCCGCACACTGTACCCCATGACTGAATTATTGTACACAGCTATGACTCAATAAAAAAAAAAGAATTAAATAGTATTCATACGATGTTGAAATTTTTTCTTTGCGATTTTCTATATCAAAACGGCAAAGCCCTCTACATGTTGAAATAGCACCCAAGTATCACTGCTGTCAGTCTTGACTATGTTTTCCTGCATTTGGTCAGCAACAAATTACAGGGAGGGACTTCTTCTTAGTACAAAGATTCCATTTGAAAGATTCACTTTGCCCACCCTGCCTTCCTTTGTCATTGAAGGAAATGAGAGTTTCTAGACAGAGCTTTCTCCATCTGTAGCTGGAAAGGGGGAAAATGGCCCTTCTCCTATGATGTGTCAGTTACTATAGGAACTACTGTGCACTCCTTGCACAGGCTACGTATATAGGGTGATTAACATTCTCCATGGGGGAACCCACACTTCCCTTGACAATGAAATTCTTAAGGCAGTGGGTTGAGCTGCTGTTTGGAGTGACAGCGCTTGAGGGAATGAGGTCAATCTCTGACAGTCTAAGTCTCTGAGGACAGAACCTCAGGAAAATGCAGGCAGATCCACAACCTGGGCAGAGGCTTGGGGGGGAGTGCACCAGGGGACCTCATGTGATGCCAGGGGTCGTGGAAGAGGGGACTGTTCTAATAGACAAACACATGTCTTATGTTCCTGACACTGCAGAAGTAATTGCTAAAGGTCCAAAGAGGACTTTTAAAAAATGGTAGCTATTAGGAGGCCGAGGCAAGAGAATTACGTAGGCCCAAGAATTTGAGGTGGCTGTGAGCTGTGACACCCCGGAACTCTACCAGGGGTGACATAGTGAGACTCTGTCTCAAAAAAAAAAATGGTAGCTGTTACTCAATTATTACAATTTCACTTTCTTAATTATTCTAAAATACACTGAAGATGTATATAAAAATAGGGTATTCTTTTAGGGACTTTTTTTTTTCTAACTTAAAAGACATCAAGGCTTTTCTAAGTGTATATATTGTTTTCAACAACTTGGACTCATGGGGATTGCTTTTGGACATGCTGCTTAAAGTTAACTATTTAAGTCCCTATACACAGTGGAGGGAATGAAAATTTCCTCTTTTTTTTACAAAATGAATCAAAGGTAAACAAAAATCAATCATGACAAAAACTGATCCCTATCTTTGGATTCCTCGTAGAGATATAAGATACCCCCTCTCAGCCTGAAGAACTTTTCAGAGAGACAGTTATATATAAAGTGACTTTAGAATGAAGAATATAGAACAGGAGGCTCGTTGAGTGGTAGACAGTCTTGATTTTTATCTAACGTGAACTCAGCAAGAAGATATAAACTAATTTATTCTGGCTTCAGGGCTATGGCAGCAAATGGGCATCGAACCTCACGGTGCAGCCGGCTCTCTGCTGGGTGCTCAGGATACAAAGCTGAGGAAGACACAGTCCCCAAGCAAGGCGGTCCTGCATGCTAGGAAGAGCCCCGGGTGGCACACGGAGGGCATGTCACAGACACCTGCCCAGGCTGCAAGCCTGCGCACATCCTGACCCAGCACAGTGCTCTGCTTTCACTACAATCTCCGGGCCCTAGTTTCGAGCTGCTTCTGTGGTTGTTCCAATTCTCCTCCCAGTGACCACTTTCCTCTACACATCCCGGGCTCGGCGTGCGTCAGGCAGGAATAGCACTCTCTCACGTGTCTGCCCACAATTTGCAGATAGTCCCTCAGCGCTCTGTGACCACAGCTCTTACTGGCAGTAACACACAGAACACAGCCAGTCTGGGATTCGAATACTGCACTAACTTTGGGTCATTTAACACTTGCCCTTTCATGGGTCGAAATGACCTTTCCCACAGATACACTAACCATTTGTTTTGAGTGGTTTAAATTTTCAACTTGGGTGTTAGAGTTGATGAGCTCCCTGGAGGTGCTAAGGGGAGGATCGGCACACTTTCGTTTTGCAAAGTGTCTTCAAAGCTGTTCCCGTGAGTGCTGCTTTGCTGCTGACACCCCTCTGATCTCCGCAGCAAGCAAGCAGTTAGTGGCATGAGTCTGCCCAGGAGGAAGGGGTGGGAATTGCCACTGAATCACTGCAGCGTCAGTTGGACTTACTGGTAGAAGGAAAAGGTCCACATCTGGTATCTCGATTTTTTATTTTTTAGTCTGATCCCAAAGCTTCATGTTATGACATTTGTAACATCTGCTACAAATACCGAGGTAAGTCAGGCACAGCCTTATTACTTCCAGTCTAATGCTCCATCCATCCTCCGGGCTTTCCTAGGCCACTAATACGAAAGGGAACTAAGACACCTCGGCTCTGCAGGAAGCAGCTTGCGTTTCTGTGGGAGAGAGGACGCAAGGTCTCTGGCCTTCTTTGCCTCTCTCGCTGGCTCACTTTTGGGCCCCATCAATGCTTGGCATCATGCTCTGTACTTTCTTTCTGCCAAAAGAACAGTCAACATAAATAGTTCCATGAACCAGTGGGGTGTTGGCCCAAAAGACACAAAGCTGTGCTGTAACAGCACCTGCTATTGAAAAGTCACTCTGATCAATGTCCAAGGTGCAGTCATATCAGGCTATGGGATTACACGTATTCATCCAGATGCAGTGCGGCCTTATAATACAGAAGATATTAAAGTCCATGGACCAAGGTGCTAGAGATGTAAGCCAGGCCCCTATTCCTTAGTAGCCAGGTTGGCAGAAGAAAGCTAAAAGCATCCATGCTAAATGTTTGCTGAGCCCTGCTCTGTGCTGGACACTGTGTCAGAGGACGTAAAAATGAAAAGGCGCCGTCCTGACCCTCCAGGTGATCAGAGACTGACATAGAAGCAAATGAATAAACTGCAGTCAGCGTGTAGCTGTCAACTTTCTGCTCAGGGTGGACAGAGGGAGGAAGTGGGGTCGGTCCTCACGCGGGGAACTGCTGGAAAGGGGTAGCAGTAAGGTCACACGAAAGGTGCACTACAGTGCTCAGGACCCTGGGGTCCCCCGGCCAGACAGGAAGGCATTTCACTGCTTTTCCTTAAACTGTAATGACAACTCTCAGACACTTGCGGACTGGGACCCCTTGCTGCACACAGCCTTTCTAGGGGCTCGACGTTGCCACTTAGTAGCCACATAATTACACCCAGGAGGAACAATGTCCACTCAACAGCATCTGGAAATCCATGGAAAAACTTTAGGAGCTCGTCTCCCATTGAGTTAAACGCCGCTGCGGGCAGCAGCCCCCGAGGCGCACCCCCGTCAGTGTACCCACTCTGTCACAGTGCAAGGCGACTGGGCCACCGGGCGGACTGTCACACCACCTCGGGGTCCTGGGGAGCATTACTGCGACTCGGGCCCTGACCATGGTCTATCTGACTCACTCTCAGGCTGCTGCTTGTCTTCTCTGCTTGGAGGGGCTCCGGGGCAGGAATCCCACACCAGGAGCCAGCTGTGCTCAGGGACAGGCTTTGTGCTCTGGAGCCAGGCGGGCCGAGTTTCAAACCCTCCATTTTCCCTCCTTCACTGTGCGGTCTTAGACAAATTAGGCTCCACGGACCTCAATTTCTCATTCTGTCAAAGGGGTAATGTGAGGACAGGCAACACAGCCCGCCCTGGTTCAATTTTCCTCCCACGGCTTATCTGCACAGCGTCTGTCTCCCCCACCAGCGCGCTGCCTTCCCCGGCCCAGGAATCGTGTACACTGCTGAAACCCCAGCAGCTCCAGGGGGCCTGGAACGCAGGGCCACACGAAGGACACTTGTGGACAAACGAACACTCTGGAGCGCAGGTCCAGCCCGCAGGTACCCAGCCCGCCTCAGCTCTCTCCTCCCCGTTATGAAAGATGACTTTTCTCAGCATCTCTACCCCCAGTTAGCAGGAACATGAGGACTGCTTCTCTCACCAGCTCCTGCCTCTCCTACAGCATGCCATCAAAGCACAGTGTCACCACAAACCCTGTAAGCCAAGTGCGTGCAGGGCCTCAAACCAGTGCAAACATTTCACACGCACACAGGCCCCGAGCCAGCAATTCACTGAGTGTTAGCGACCGCTCACTGAATTTTCTTGTAAAGGATTCACTCATGCCCTATTCCAGCAGAAACTGGCATTCGCTTTAAGATGCCAAGTGCCTCAGACGTAGCTTCATGAAGTAAACATACACGGCCACCACCAGCGGAAACCAAAATCAGCTCTTACAACCCCACTAACTACCCTCTTATTTTGTATAAACAGAAGCCCACACAATTACCGATGGTGACAGAGCAGGGGTTAGGCCTCACACACGTCAGCAGATCAGGGTCTGCGTCACCACTGGTGCCTCAGGGATATGGACCAGAGGCCATGATTTCGGTAAAGTTAGAAGCCCAAAAGGAAAGAGATGAGCCCAGTGTGCAGTGTACAGACTCGTGTGCAGGCTTACAAGACAGCCAGACCTGTCAAGAACATAATAAACACATACCTTCATACTTCTCCTCACTAGGAAATGATTACAGAGAAAAAACTTAACTTGAGGACCTACTGTTCAGATTCAAGGCTAAGCTCGAGCCTCTCTCTCCTAAAAGGTCTTTATGTGTTTCTTTGAAGAACAAAGCTGTTTAAGCAAACCCTCTTTCTAAGATGGTATTCACATATACAACTTTGCATATATAATTACAGAAATTCCAGAGCGCGTCTGAGAATCAGCCACAGACCCCATGTCAAAAACTTAAGTCAAGTAGAGCCTCCCATACACCTGTACCGTCTGTGAAACTGAACGACTGACTCCCTGAATGAACGGGGAAGCGACCAGACGGATACTCCAGTGAATGAATGCAAGGAAATTCAGTCAAGGGGGAGCACACCACGGAAGCAGACACTTGTATTCTGTGTGGAAACTGTGAGACTGAAAGAAACAGCCAGTTAGTTGGTTTATTCACAAAAACTGCCTTGCGGAATTATCCACGGCTCCTCCCCTTCTAAATGCAGACGGAGGGAGGAAAGGAAAAAGAGATAATGAAGGTTTGCAAATGAAGTGGGTACAACTGTGCAATCAATCAACATTTTCTGAGAAAGAATTTGCATCACTTGCCAAAAATCTGAACTGAATAACTGGACCAGAATTCTGATGAGAACGGACTTTGCCACTAGCCAGTCATTTTGATTTGTCTTCCAGCTGTCTTGCTTCTCTCTTCCAGGAAGCCACCGGCCTCTTCGGGGTGGAGGGCTCAATGCACACGCTGTGTTTAGTCCTTTAATAAACCAGGAGGTACGTGAACTGGAGAGGGTATGATTCAATCATTCATCTAAACCTTCCCTGAGGGCCCATTGGCCCCCAACCAGGGAACAAGGAGACAGAAATATGTCTGCCTGGAGTTCCATTCCAGCGGGGAGTCAGGCAACCATAAAGATGATACGTGAACGTCTACATCTGAGAAGTGTGCAGACAGACAGAAGTGGGAGGGGAAAGCAGTGACTTCCCTATTCCACAGGAAGACGTCTCTGAGGATGGATCTGAGAAGTGAGTGGTGTGATACCCAGGTGAAGGGAAGGCCCAAAGATACGAGAAGTTTATCAGGTTCAGGAAGAGACAAGCAGCCAGTGCCCTCAAGGAACTTACAGACTCAGGTGAAAGAAACATGAACTGTAAAAAAGTAATGGCTTTTTTGGAGGACCCCAGGAAAAGGAGCATCTAACTCTACAGAAATTCACAGACATAAGCAAGAAGAGGGTATGTCTAGAAAGTAGGTGTTTTCCAGGCAAATAAGCCATGGCTTGGTGGGGCTAAGGGAGTGTTCATGTAGAGAGACAAGGATAGACACTGGAACAATGTCATCCAGTCCTGGGGGAATCATGTGTAGGGGGAGAAATGTTGGCAGACAACTGGGGCTAAGTCATAATTGCCTGACGAACTGGAAGGAGTTCACGGTTCACACACAGTACGGGGATCCATCTGAAAAATCTGAGCAGGAGGTGCACAGGCCGTTGTGTGTGTTATATCAGCAGAGCAGTGATGCAGAGGGGAGAGCCGAGTTTGGAGCACAGCTGGAAATGTGGCTATTGCATGGTCTAGGCGAGAAATAAAGAAGAGCTGACATCAGAAAATAAGTTAGTGAGGCTGAGGTCAGGTGTTAAATTCTAAGGTATAGAGGAGGTAGAACTAAGAGGAACAAGGGAGAGTGAAGTATGAATTCCAAGGGTCGGGGGTAGCAAACAGCAAACTGGTTTCTTCATTCCTTACGGCAGGATATTTCGGAAGGGAAGAAGATATTAAGGAGAAGATGAGCTGGTGAATGGGAGGTGTCTTTAAGGATAGGCTGTTCAAGATACCCAGTAGGGGGTGGTGCCTGTGGCTCAAAGGAGTAGGGTGCCGGCCCCATATGCTGGAGGTGGCAGGTTCAGACCCAGCCCCAGCCAAAAACCTGCAAAAAAAAAAGATACTCAGTGGGTCTGGGGCTCCAGATTGAGTTCTTGGTAGAAATGAGGATTTGGCTGTAAGTCAGTAGCACACATGTGCGGGTAAAAGGGGGGAAGACTTGGGCCTAGCCTGGGGAATGTCTGCATTTACAGGGAGACAGAGGAAGAGGAGCCAGCAAAGAGTCTGAAAACCAATAGCTAGAGGGGCCAGAGGCAGATAAAGAGGTATTGGGGCCCTAGAGAGAAAAGTGGAGCATCGACACCACCAAATGCCATGGGAGAGCCCTGAGGACCACGGGGGAGAACACTGCAGTCAGCTGAGGAATGAAGGGGATGCACAAAACGAAGTTCACACTTTACAGTACTTTTCTAGACATAGAGAAGGGAAAGGAAGGAAAATAAGGGACGAAAGCTGGGCAAAGACAATAGTGGGAAAATACCCAGCGTAAAGAAGTAACTTGAGCATGTTTACAACCTGAGAAGCAGCAGCAAACACTAGTCATGAGATAGGGAAACATGGAAAACTCTTTATTTTGCTATAATCTGAATCTACAAACTTTATGTATCATGATGAGGTGGCCCAGCCAGCATAACAAGGGTCTCAGCCTCGATGTCTTGTAGACGATGGTAAAACATGACCATGATCTATATAACCCACGTAGACAAGCAGACTCTACTAGGGAAGCTGCCTGGACGTATCCAAACTCAACTCACACCACTGTTACCCCCCACACCTCTGTCCCTTCTCCCCTGTGATTAATCAGTCTCCATCCTGCTGGTACTGCTGGCCCATCACACCACAGGTGTCTCACTTGTCCTTGATTTTCTCCACTGTGTAAAGAGGAGATCAACATCCCTAGCCTGCACTGCTAGAATGACTTTCCCCACCAGCTTCAAGAAGATGCAAAATTTCCTATGTATACGGGTTTACAGAGATGTCAACATGCTGTAGAAAGTGCAGGAGCCCACTTAGGGGGGATGCTGCCTTGAGGCTCGCCCCTCACAGCATGCGCCAGGATCACCCACCATTCCCCTCACCAGCAAGGACAGCTCTTCCTGGTCCTTTTGGCCCCAGGTCTGTCTTTGTGTCTCTCACAAAAGGAGGTTCAAAGCTTTTTAAATGTCATAAATTGCGATGGAACCTGGAATTGCTTTTGGAGCCTCTACAACTCCTGGATCCCAAAAGCAATAAGTATCCCTTCCTTGCCGCTGAGATCCATCAGATCCCCGCAGGCGAGTATTGCAAGAGATTATTCATATGCCCAGGTGTGAACTAAAAGAATATTAAGTAATCAAAGAAAACTAAAGTTCATTATTTAATGAGTTTTGATTAAGCCAATGAAGAGAGAAGCCAAGGCCGCTATGTGTGGCAGAGAAAAAGGCCTTGTTTCCCAAGAAATATTTCTTACAGAAGCAACTGCCTCATCTTCAGCGAGGCGGCTTTTTCCAGGGGGCAAGAGAGAGAGACACTTCCCGGAATTTAAAAAATATTACCGACCCAAACCTCACCCTCAGGACTGAGAAGCAAATCTGAAACGCCCCCTCGGCCCCCTCAGCTGCTCCCCTCAGCTCTTCTCTCTCTGTGCCTCTCCTAGGTGGCTCACGATGAAGCTTTCGGAATCTAGTTACAAGTTTACGGTCACTTTTATTTTCCAGGACTAATTTCACTTCTATTCACTTGCGGCATGACTTCCTACAGACTTTTACCCACAGTTGACATGAAATAAGTTCTATATACAATTGTAAGAAGGTTCACCTCATGAATCCATTTTGACTTTTTAGAAAGAACTTCTTCCAGACTTAGTGGCAACGTAGGCCTAGCTCTGTGCTCTACAATATTCTGCAGAGGACCGTGAAATTTTTATTGATCTTCATCCACAAGTACTCAGGAGTACTTTACAAAATGGGCAAATGGAATCAGAAAGCTTTGCGTCTATGAAATAACTCTGTCATTTCCTAGTTGGGAACAAGACGCTGACACGTGGGTCTGAGTTTCTTCATCTGTAGAGTAAGATATTAACACCCTGACCTAAGAGACGTGGCAGGGGTTAAATGCCAATGTTCATGACCGTTTTCTAGTGTATGCCCAGCACACAGTGAGGGCAAAATAAATTTTAATTCAATCTGGATTTTTAATTACTCTGTAGCAAAATAATCATGTGTGCTGATAAATGCTTTTGCTGAAGATGATGAAAATTCACCAAAAGGTAAAGAGGACTTTTCTGTCACTTCTTAGGTCACGTGTCACCTTGGACCAGTAAGAAAAACCTCAGAGAAATATGATTACTCAAAAGAGGAAGATATCACCACCTACTTTAGGGAGAGAGTGCTCATAAAGTGCCTAGTACAGTATCTGACACATAGGAGCATCCACTAAGTGTTATAACAGTTCCTTCCCCTTCCTCAAAGATATGTACTCTAGGACTCATTCGTAAACTGTTTAAAAGTCTGAAGGTTGTACAGTGTGAATTCCATGTCATGCCCTTGATCACAACAGTGATCAAAGAATTACTATCGGTGTGGCTGCCCTAGGTGTGCGTACACTTCAAGTGAGTGCTCACACATGTGCCTACATGTTTGCATGTGTTACACACGTTTAAAAATGTACACTTACATTCTCAGCTTCTAAGAGAGCAAATGTGTGCTAGGGCGTCGGGAAGTCTGATTAAATTATGACTGTCTAGTACAGAGACGCATAAACCCAAGCACGCCTGCTACAAAAATGGCAGCAGCCTAAAGGTTATCGTTCATATTTTGCCAAGAAAGATAAGCAGTAGAAGAAACTAATCAGACCCCAGCCTCCTCAGTGGTCACGTCATGCTTGGCATCAGGCCCAGTGGACTGCAGGTGCGGAGCCGCGTGGCTGCGGTGTTTGACCACTGACGGTGGGTAACTTCCAAAGGACACAGCACACTGCTGACTGGCCCTTGGTGGCAGCACAGGGCAATCTGGCCCGTTTACACATGGAAGAGCTAAAAATAAAAGAAAAGCGATTTCGAATTTTTAAAACTACATTTTGACCTGAGGCTTTTAACAAAGCCTGTATATACATCATTCAAACGGCGGGCTTGGCAAGCTTGTATAGAGTCTATTAAAGGGGGAATAAGGTTCATGAATTTCAAGCTTGGAGGGCTCTAATTACCTCATGCTCAAACTTTAACTACAAAACTCAGATAAATTGCTGCACTAAAACCATAGAAGATCCTCTACCTGATTTGTGCCAGTGCATCTAAAGCTCAGTGAGGCTGATCCCGGCGAGGTTTTTCAAATCAGTCCTAAGGGAAAATGTTCTGGACCTGTCTCTAATGAGTACGTACGGATTACTTGGATGTTTTGGTAAGGCTTCCCGGTAAATTAGTCAATCTGAAATTTTATTAGCCGCAAAGCATTATAGCAGTCAGTCATATAGGCCAAGAATACTGGGGGAATTAAAGTCTTTTTAAGCACCTATTAGTCAGGTACCAGGAGACTGTTTCGGGCCTCGGCTAGCAGTTGTAACATGAAACTAATTGGCTAATAGCTCCAGCTGTCTCCTTGGTGCTTTCGTACTTAGAGGCGCGATCCCTTCTTCAACTAAAATTTATGTTCACTCAGAAGGGGGTCCTATTTTTATTCTACTTCAATGTATGATTTAGATTCAAAAGCCAAAAAGGAAGGCAGGGGGGGATTCTGTATGTATAAACCATGGTGTGAAACAGCTAAAACTGAACGTGTGTCCTGACAGCCTAAAACTTGGAGTTTAGCAAATGCGGGAAGTGGAGGAGAATGTAGAAAACAAACACCACTCTGAAATATTCAGAACACCCATATTTTATCAAAGACGCACCGAGGAGAAATGTGGATTTCCCTCGGCCCCGTCTCACACCCTCCATGGCTATTTATCTAGTTACAAACTTTTATGGATGTGAAATATTTTAAGAAGTCCTTTAGAAATGGCCCGAGGTAATTTCAAACTTAACAGACCCTGTCCCACCAGAGCTCATTACAGTGAATTTTATAACAAAGTACCCTCTACTTAATTTTCAGAGCCTAGCCAAGCGTACTGGAAATGCAGCTGCATTAAGTGCAATTAATGGTACAATAAAAGCAGTGGAGGACTGTTTAACACCCAAGAACCAGCAGTAAACACTGGCTTCACGCTCTCCAGCAGTCAGCGATTTGTCAAAGGACCTGGAGTATGAGATTTCTGCACCAAAGGGGGAAACGCCTCTCTGCAGCCGGAGAAGAATCTCCTGTCCTTCGACAATTCACCCCAGAGACTGCACAAAAAGACAGAAAGGGAATCCCTCCAGTTAAGCCACTGGCATCCCCACACTCTTTGAGCAGGAATCCAACACAGTAAGCTCATATTCCCATCGGTAATGGGAAGACTAATTCAGTTACACACACACACACAAAAAAAAAAAAAAAGAAAGAAAAGAAAAGAAAAGAAAAGAAAGAAAGAGACGAAAATGAGTGTAACAGCAAGTGACTTCTAATACCCAGAGTGATGTGGCTTCGAAACTAATGAAGTGGAATGTCAAATGATGGAAGCAGGAAAGAAGTAGCCAATCAGAATCGTTTTCATACAAACCCCCCAAACAGAAAGGTTGGTGGGCAGGAAACAAGGATAGTAATGTCTGCAAATCTCTTTAACAATGAGAAATTGCCTCTCGGAATTCGAATATGAGACAAACCCCAAAATAAGCAAAAAACCTCAGTGGCTGATAACAATCATGGTTGTCAGAAGACTCCTCAATTGGTTGACTTGTTAAATAAAATATGTAGTCAAGCAGGTCTGGAAAGATGATTACACACATTCACATGAGCAATTAAAATAATTCTGTCATGGAAAATATTTGATTATAAATGTCTTTTAGTAGTCCGGCCTGAATTTAGGGCCCTATCCCTTTATTTCCATTCCTGGATAAAATTGTTTGTTAATCATATAAATAGGGTAGGAAGTACATTAAAGTTATATTTTTCAACTATACAATTCCTTTCCTATCAACGCATTAAAGCACAGAGAATTCTTCCTAACCATATTAGAGACATGGTTAGCTTAAAGAAAGAAAAGCCACAGATAATCCCCAAATTTCATTTTCCTAAAAACATCTTTCTAAAACCTCTTCCTCAACAAAGTTCTCCCAAGAGCTTCTGTCCTCGTTTTGGTTTCTTCTGTTTCCAGTGGACAGTGGGGGCTCTTGGTTGGCAATGTTCCTGGGCGGTGACGGGAGCATGGGAAGTGCAGGAGGGAAAACTCGGGCAGGAAACATGGGAGGGAGCCAGGATCTAATGCCAGGGGAGCCTCATCAGGGACATCACACTAAGTCTCTCTCCCCTGAGAAAATTACAACCCCGAACACTTCCTCCAAAGACAGAAAACATGCCACAGCCCTAAAGGCAAATAAACAAACTGCTGCCTGCCAATATGAGACAACAGCTCTCTGTGCAGCTGCGGCGGTGTGAGGGGGACTCCAGGCCTTTGTGTGGCTCCTGGGCCCTGGGGATGACCAGAAGTGCTGAAACCACCAGGTGGACAAAGGGATTTTGGCAGTAGGATTCATCTACATTTTTGCAGGGAAGGTCTTTAAAAAACAGACAGAACTGGAGACATTTTCAAAATATAAACAATCTTGTTCTGGACAACTCACCCCTTTTCTAAATGGTCTAGACTATGGTTAAAGATGAGTTGTTTATACTAATGGTTTCTAGTTGACAGGGTTTCTATTACTACCCCTCTCTTCAAAAGGTTTGCTAAATCATGTCATTGTTTTTGTGAAAGGTAACAAAAAAACCTCATGCACATAGGGTATAATTAACATATCCATGTGCAGAGGGTCTTCAATTTACAAATGTCCTACCCTTAGCAGTGCCCCAGACCACCCTCCGGTCCACCTCACCCTCCACCGTCATGGGGGTAGGAGGAGGGAGGTTGCACAGTGAGAAGAGCGAGGGTGCTAGAATCAGCCAGATTGAGATTTCAAGCATGGTTTTGCTATTTACCAACTATGAGATTTGAGGCAAGTTACTTAGACTTGCTGAGCCTTGATTTCCTCCTCCCTAAAATGCTTGCTCTTAGGGTTGTTAGGAGAATTCAAGGACACGAAGTGTGAGCGTGCTCCAAATACTTATGTCTTGATTTCCAATCCACTCTCCTTCTACAGTAAAAGAACTCTTGAGAAATATGGATCTTCCTGGAAGACAGGCTCCTCCTGACTAAGTTTCCAGTACTTTTGCCTATAGAGTCGCCTCTCCATGGTGGCCATTTCCACATCTGTTGATTCAACCAATAGCAGATAAATTAAATTCGAAAATTAAAAAAAAAATGGATGAATGCATCCACACTGAACATTTACAGACATTTTCCTTATCATGATCATCTAATCAATAGAGCACAATCATTATTTGCATATAATTTACATTGTGTTAAGTATTATAAGTAATCTAGAGATGATTTGAAGTAGATGGGAATGAACACAGGTTGGATGCAAATACTATACTATTTTAGATCAAGGACTTAAGCACTCAAGAATTTTGGGATCAGTGTGTGTATGTGTGTGTGTTCCTGAAACCAATACCCCCAGATACTGAGGAAGGACTACACTGTTCTCTTGGCTTATACAACCCCTTATCCTGAATGCAGTTTATATAAATATTGTCCTTCTAGCCCCTCCAGCAACCTCACCCATGAACCCTCTCTCTAATGAATATAGTAGAACCTAAGTTGACTGCCAATGGGCCTCTACCAAATGGGTCAACATACAGAGGTGGTCAATGTAAGGAACTAGGTCTGCTGTACTGAAATGTACATGTGGTGCATGCCTTATCTATGAAAATTAGGATAATTTGTGGAGGTGGTCAACGTTGGCAGGTGGGCAACTAGGGAAGTTCCGCTGTAGTTGGAGAGTATCTTATGCTGCTTTGAGTTCTTATAATATACCCCATGCTTTTCTTCCAGCATTCACTCTGTATCCTGTTCATAATTTACTTGTCTGTACCCACAATGAAATTCGTGATGTGGTTGTTCTAATTTATAACCCATACTAGGTTTTATTTATTTATGTATGTATCTATGTATGTATGTACTTATTTTATATAGGGTGTCAATATATTATTACTCAGACTGATCTCAAATTCCTGTGTTCAAGCTATCCTCCCACCTTGGCCGAGACTATCAATAAGTGCCACCATGCCCCATTCCAACAGACATTTATGAGTGGTCTTCCTAAAAACAAGAAATGTTCTGAGTTTTTCCCTTTATCTTGTGCTATAGTGTCTGAAATAATGTAAATGACTCCATTAAAATTTGTCTGATATAGCAAACATACTTGTTTAGAAAGAGAATCTTCTAAGTAGGTAAAAAGATTGTTAATAATTTACAACAGCAGCATGAATTGATGCCACCAGTTTGTTTTTCCCTCACTCCCTAGAGGAAATGAGCTGTTTAAGAGAATTAGAATTTGGATAGTTTAGAGGAAAAGAACATTTTTGAGCATTAAACTCTCTCAAGGTAAGGAAGTTATCTTACCTTTCTTACTCCAGTGGTGGACTCAGGACAGTGGACATAGAATAACCTTAGAACAACTGGGTACTTGCAGTCCGGAGGAAACATTACTGGCAGGTGGGAAGAGGCATCAGCAACCTTGATGCAAAGGTATTTGGAACAACTCTGACCTATTCTGAAAGGTTGCCTCGCACCACGTGTGTGCATGCTGCTCCCAGACTGTAACGCAAGAATAGATGCTCACTTCTACCCCCAGGTTCCATCATGGGTATACAGTCTCTGTGGACTCAACTAGAAACCTAAGCTCCATGTACAGTATATTTGCAGAGGCTCAAGGAAAGTAAAGTTTTCCTAGGAAGAAATATACCGGCTTGATCAACTGAAAATTGAACATACGTATTTATAAAATCTCTCTCATAGATCCTAATTCCCTTGAGGGCAAAGATCACCACTGAAATTATCCTAACCCTGAATCAACATTTCTATGTACTCCATAGTCTTTCCACAAATATGTGGTGGTGATGATGATGAATTTCAAGCAACTCAGAGTGGCTAGTGAAGAACGAAATGAAATTCTAAGAAGCAGCATCATTCAAGATACTTTCACTGAAGTACTCAGCTGAGATGTGAAAAAGCAGGGCAGGAAATCAGTGGTCTCAGCAGAGGGCAGCTTGTCTCTTGAACTGCACATTTATCCTTGGGCTAGTTACACTAGCTCATGTGCTCCAGGCAGAGTAATCAAAGCTTAATTCCATATCCTTCCACCTGGCTAACCCGGATTTTGTGAACACCAGAGAAAGAAGTTAACTTCAAGAATATCAATCTACTTCCTTTCATGAGCTATAAATGCACTCTAAAGTAAAAGATACATGTAAGGATCTCTTGAGCTGTATACCTTTTAGCTTTAAGTGGAATTGACTTTATTTTTCTGTCAACTACAATTGAACTAAAGACTCCTGAATTCTTAATGGCATAATAAAGTTTTGTCTAGGATTACAATAAAAAGCTTTCATGGTATTCAGGACCCAAACATTCTGGATTTATGTTTAAATTGCATCAGTACAAATGGCAATTTGTTGCTTATGTCCTTGAAGCCAGATTTTCCTCCCCTTGCCTCTCTCATTTGGTTCGTATCTTTTAGGATGAGTTTCATCTGAACAAGCTAAGCTTAGAAGAAAGGTTTGCAGAGGCTCAAGCCAAGGTCACATGTATTTGAGTTTGATGTTATTTTACTTTCAGAGTCAAGTTGTTATTCCTTGTGTTCCTTGATAAGTATAAATATAAGTATTCTAGAATACAGTCCTTAGCCTCATCCAGCCCCGATCACATCTCCCTTCACTGTGACAACTGACCAAGTGAGAAGGAAAGGGAAGCAGAGGAGGCACTTCCAAGACGACCAGCAGTTTCTCTCCACTCCCTACCTGTGACCCTTTGCCTTCCGCTGTTCTTACACACTCCCGTTTAAGATGCATACCTGAGAGAAGTGGGAGCCAGAGCCATCTGACTCCATAGTGTCACACACAGTAACGTCATTAAGGCTGTGGCTACCCTCTCTCCTTCTGATGTTTCATAATGGCTTTAACTCTGAGATCAGCTGGCCCTAAGCACGTCCAGGGAAGAGAAAGGCAGCTGTCTACCGACTGTGAAAAGCTTCTGATGAAACTCTATGGGACTAAATTCTCTTAATTATAAAGGGAGATATAAGCTGACACAACTGCTTTGTTCTTTGATTTGAATGTTAAATCCCCACTCTAGCATACAGAATTTCATTTTAGGAGTAAAAAATAAAAGTTCAAAATTAAGGTCCGGAATGTCAATCCACCTGCTTGAGGTTCATGTATTCACTAAGTATGTTCTGATCACCCACTATGTACCAAAGACTCAGCTGGCACCAGCGATTAGGAACCAAGAGAGACACGTCTGCTGCCTTCACGGGGATTACAGTCGTCTGGATTGGGATTGTAGCAACTGGAACCCAACGAGAGACACAGCACTGCTTGTTCCACAGCTGTTATCATTCATGCTCAATGTACCAAAAAACAGATATCACTGTGCTGAAAAAGAAGTTTCCCTAGTGGTGAAATAAATGGAATGTATTTCATAAGAACACAGATTAATTTTTTACACATGAAATTTAACTTTCACATGAAGAAGTGAATTCTGCACTACCAACCCACATTAACATCGAGAATCACAGTGCAATGTGCAAAGGTCTTACGGTTAACATTTTTTACTCAATATCTTCCAATTCCTGCCTAGGTAAACATCTATGTTGTCCACCCAAAGGAACTGGGTGTGCTACTCCATCCCCTCTACTTTGTAAAGGAAACCTTGATTTTGTCAGACAGGTAATGTGCCCAATTCTGGGAAATGAGTAATAAGCAGCTTTAAGCCATTCATGCTCATTTCATTCTCCAGCATCTGTGATCGCTCTAAGAATGGCATGTGACCCAGTTTTGCCCAATAAAGAAACAGGAAGGGAATTCCCCTACGAAAGATCCGGGAGATAATTCCCTCTCCTTCCTATTTCCTCAAAAGCTGTTGCGTAAGGAACTGATGCTTAGAGATGCAACAACCATTTTTCCACCGTGAAGTGACAAGTCTTGAGTGGAAAAGGCAACGTGTTGAGGATGGCAGAACAGAGAAACAGCATATGGGTCTTAGGTGACCTTGTTGAGCCACCTCGTTCCCCATGATCTTCCCTTACACAGATAACTAAATCATATCATTGCTTATACAACAATAGGTTGCAGAATATGTTATTTGCAGCTAAATGTATTTTAACAGATATATTTGGTAGATTTTGTTTTTCTAAATGTAAACAAGACCTTGCATAGCAAATATCAAGTTGTCTTCATTATTATTGGGATATTTTCAATTTTTTTTTTTTTTTTTAGAGACAGTCTCACTTTGTTGCCTTCCGTAGAGGGTGGTGGCGTTACAGCTCACAGCAACCTCCAGCTCTTGGACTTAGGCGATTTTCTTGCCTCAACCTCCCAAATAGCTGGGACTACAGGCGCCTGTCACAGCCCAGCCATTTTTTTTTTGTTGTGGCAGTTGGGCCAGGGCCAGGTTTGAACCTGGACCCTCAGTATATGGGGCCGGCGCCCTACCCACTAGGCCACAGGCGCTGCCTGATATTTTAAATTTTTTCATAGAACTTATTCAGAGAACAGTGTTCCAGAAGCATCCCAAGTTTGAAACATCCTGTCATGAGCACCTACCTTAATTAACGTAAGCCTAGTATTGGAGGGACATGGAATAAGGGGGCAGAAGGGCAGAGAGGTGATGGTCATGTACAGAAAAGAGTGGGACACAGTAGCAGCAGTGGTACTTAGACATCAACTGCCTTTCCTGAAATAGAAATGGAAGTGTCTACAATTCTGCCAGATTAAGGAAAAAGAGTTATGGTGTGGAGTCGGGGCTGATGAGAAGAAAAAGAAAAGAGGAGGCAGTTAAAGCGCCCACAAATGAACCCTGACTCGTTTCTACAGAGTTTCAAATGAGCCCTAGTTCGACAAAAAACTAAAGTTGCTAAATCACCCCACAAAATGCATCCCAGGGATGTGTGGATTCAATTACTGAGCAAGAGACCACCAGCAGCAAAGATGTTATTTGTGGAATTTCAATGCAAAGCAAATGTACAGATGTTGGCAAAAAAGCCAAACTGTCTGAAACGGAATGGGAGATGGAGATCGGGGGAGAAGATTACAAGAGATCAAGAATTAAACATGCAGTGACAGACGCATCGCACGCACGGCATCGGGCTGGGGCGGCTGGGGCCTTGGGACACGCCGACGCTAGTAATGATGATATGTTTGGGCTAAGCAATGTGCGAGCATATGGAATAAAGCAAAAGCACGTTAAAATCACTATCTCTGTGGGCAGGCAGTAAAAATCATATCATTCTCATTGAAAAATAATTCATTAAACTGCACCCCAGCAGGATGTAAAGAACAACAGGCAGCACACGAAGATACAGAGCAGCAGGGGGCAATAAACTTTATAAAAACTATTTAAGCAGGCACCAGGGCAAGACAGCACAAGGAGAAAACAATGGCAACGTCAGGCAAATTTATAAAATAACCGTGTTAATGTGTAAGTACCAACGCTTCCTGGAAAACTCACATGCTTATCACGCTAGAATTCGCACTCTGCAAAACCACCCTTGAGGTGTTACAGCTGACCCGCTGCAGAGCAGAGAAATAAAAGCCAGCAGGTTGCCCCGGGAAAGGCTGGGCCAGAAGAGCCTCACACCAGGTGACCCATCCAAATACCATAATTGCTTGCAGGTATCTGAGACATTGCTCCAGGTACAGATGCAAAGACAGCTGAAAACAGGGCCCTGCACGTTCTGTGACCAGTGGTACTTTAGCTTTATGCCGCTGGGCTTTAGCAACCTGGACTCTAACCCCCTTTCTCCCACATACCTGGCCAGTTGGATAAGCAACCCCATCTGAAGAACTGTGCCTGGTAACGTACGGCTTAGGGTCACCTCAAAACACAGACGGCTTACACCAGCCTTTTCTCCAAACTACTTTCTTCCCCTGTCATAGAACCCCCTTGCTTCTCCGCAAATGTCCCTCCCTTAAAAATAATTTCTTTGAGACTTGTCAGACCCATTATCCCCTAAGGGCCACTTGAAAGACATTAAAGTTCTGTTTAATGTTTCAGCAAATATTCAATGATCAGATAATCAGATTTCCTGCTGCTGCCTTTACCAGGTGAGGGGAGGGAGCTGGGAACACCTTAACCGCCTGGGGCGTCACAATGAGCCGAGGAATGGTGTCCAGACCCTAATGCACCAGAAAAGGTGACGGATGTAAAAATCAGGCCCAAAGACAAACTGTGCTTAAGGAACTTTATTTACACTGATTTTCAAGTGGCCAAAATGAAACCAATGACAACTGCTTTAAATAAACTCGTTTCAACTCTCCCAAGTTGTTTTTTAATTATTACAGACCTCATTGTGCTATCTGGAATCTTCTTCACACCTATAAGATGCAGGGCAACTGGAAAAAGAAAAAGAGCTCAAGAAAAGAAGCATACAGAAACCAGTGTAGCCATTTACACCAAGCAAATGGCAGGCTTAGAATATAGGCACATACCATTTCCCCTAATCAAAGAAGTATTCACCCAGTAAGCTTGTGATGGACCAGTTCCTCCCATCAACAGGTAAGATCCTCCCATTCTCCTACCACATCTCCTTCCTTCTCTCTTTCCCTCTCCCTCTCTTTCTTATATTTACAGGGGCACTAGCCCACAGAATGGACAAATGGCCTACCTATGTCTGTTTCAAAGTTTTTCCATAATTTCATGTCCAGGACTTCAAGACTCCTGTTTCTCTTAGATTACAGAATAAAAAAGAGATCATTTTAAGCAAATTTCATTTTAAAAATCCTGCTGGGTGGAAACTTTCAGATTTTAGGCTGGGAAGAATTTTTATGGGCCAGTTATAAACACCTGAAACACAGCAGGGGCCACGAAAATGCATAGTTTGGGGATTCCATGTGGCTTCCCTAATTTCAAAAGTTGATCTACTTGAAGATAATTTGTTTTTAAAGCTGTCAACCCATAAAAGCCACTACATTTCATTTCACTAGCTTATAAAGATTAATTGGAAGTAACACATGCTTGCAATTTATAGGTCAAAGAAAATTTTCCCTGTTCAAGCTGAGTTTGGAATAGGAAAACTACACACCCCCTAGCTACCAACTGAGATGAAAGCAAAGAAACAAAATACCTTGGAACATTTCTTTATGTGTTTATTTTAGTATAAGATCACAGGTGACAGTGGATGCATCTCTCACTAGAAGAGGTAAAAATTTTTACACAAGTTAACAAGAATAAGACTTTCTCTGTTCCAATTATTTTTAGATTCTTTTTACAAGCTTTGAGCTAACAGTTTCAATATTGGTTGTACACATGATGTAAGGAATCCTACCTAGCAAAACTGTTTATGGAGATAACCTAGGAGCTGCCAAAGCAGAATTTTACAGGGTGATCAGGCATGAGTTGGGTTTCAGGATTAAAAATTGAGGGAACCTTCAGAAAACTGTTTTGTTACTTTCACCAGAACAATGTACTTAGGTACTTTCATGTTTTACCTTTTAACTTATAAATAATATTCAAGTGGTCGTAGACACTGTGAGTAACTGATAAAGGAACAAAATATCAAATGGTGATGCAAAATAAAAGCAAAAAATATTGATGCTTAAGAAGAAAGAAACTCAGCAAAGCTTATACATAAAAACCAAAATACTATTCTGATCAGCCTTTGTACTGTGTCACGAGCTATAAATCAACAGTTATATGCTTTTTCAGTTAAGAAACGGAGGCTACAGGGATTATCAACAGAAAAAAAAATTTTTCATGTCAAAAACAAAATAGTCCAACTATCAGATGGAAAGAGAATAGTCAAGGTTTTTTGTCTCTAGATCACTTGGTTTTATTACTTAAAGTATTGCACGCTGATATCCCCAGACACTGACCCTTGCTTAATTCAAACATCCCAATCGATTGTGTTTATATTTTATCATTTTATCTGTTATATGTTACCTTTGAATTCTGAAACACACACACATAGACTTTAGGCTTTCCTAAAACATGGACCTAGGGGCAAATCTATTGGAAGAATTAAAATGCTAGTTAAACGGGA
Source organism: Perodicticus potto (assembly GCA_963574655.1). Classification (NCBI taxonomy): domain Eukaryota; kingdom Metazoa; phylum Chordata; class Mammalia; order Primates; family Lorisidae; genus Perodicticus; species Perodicticus potto. The sequence goes on from CAUYRH010074386.1 coordinate 47,530, forward strand.
ATCCTATCTATCAAGAATTTCTGAAGACAAACACCGTTGGAATTTTTTTTCCTCCAAATTAGACCAAAACGGCCATGCTGATTATTTATTTATGTCATTTGACAGGACTAAAATCAGCCTGTCTCCAAATTTTGCAGCCATCCATAGTTTTTCTAATAAGAACTAATTTTACAAGGTCCTTTCTGGCCAAGAAACTTTCAACCACTATAAACTAGTCAGACACAATACGAGATGATTAGACCAGAGTATATAGACTATGTAGCATAAACTGCCAGTTAAACATTATGGCATGCTTCATTTTAATCATGTAGCTTTCATCTTTTTTGAACACCCTTTTAGCATCTCTTGAAAAAAGAGGCTTTGAAAAAGCTGAGCTACTGCTAAACACTGTGAGCTGATGCTGCTATACTGTGCTTTGCCCACTGCTCCCCCTTCTCATGAAAATAAAACAGATTGCCCTCAATACTTTAAGGTCTAATAATTGTGGTCTTAAATGAGACAGCACACTGTCTTCAGTTGAAAGGTCAATCTGAATCAGAGTTGAAATGCAATCATGTACCATATTTAGATTTATTATTATTATAATAATGCATTTAGTATAACAATAATAAAAAAAATGGTAGGCTAGCAGAAAACTTTATGACATATATTGTTACATGTTTAATTACAGGGTTAATTTCTGTTAGGGCAAACACCAATACAACCAAAACAAAATCCTACATTACTGAAAAATTACTACTCACAAAATATAATACGCCACAAAATCCCAGTAAGCAAGATAGCTTCGGTGAGTTCTAGCTTGCAATAAATATAGTTTGAAGTTTTTGCTTCAGTGATAAGAAGCTAGCAATAATATAGATTACATTACTTATTAAAATAAATAAGAAAATATGTATGAGCTTTAGAATATTTGATTTCTCAGAAAGATTAACGTGAATTCCTAAGTTTTGCCCACTTAATCATCGTGTTGTTTGTGAAGAATTTTTGTTTAATAGGGAGTGTCTTCTTTAATTGCATGGTAAGTATAGCATTTTAATAGCATTTTTAAATTTCTTAACAAAATGTATAATTTTAATAGCATTTTAAATTCCTTAACAAAATGTATAATTAGAAAACACTTTTGAACTTTAAAAATGTTTTAAAGATTAATTCTTTTATTTAAGATGCATAAAACTATATGTTTTTATAACTATAATATACTATTAAAACACAGACTGATCTTAATACAACATGAAGTTCAATTATCACACAACACCTATGGCAAAAAAAATTCAGGGAAGTCAAGGGATTTACTAAAAGTTAGACATCTAACTAGCAACCAGATTCAGCTCTTCTGACATGTAAGCTAAGATGTCTCCCATTTCTTCCTTGGAAAAAAAGAAAAGAAAAGAAAAAGATATCAAAGAAAAGTAGTCCATAGTCAAGTATAAGTTACAGAGTATTTCAAACACAGTTAAAAGAGTTGGTAACATCATAGACAAAAGATAACAAAGATCTCTCTGGATTTGAAATCATTATGATCTTGGCAAAGATGTAAAAGGAATTCTTCACCATTCTCCAGTAAGTATATTTATAATTGTTTATACAAAAAATAAAAATTCTGATTAATCATAATTCTTAATAATAAAGGAAAGAAAATAGGACCTTAGACAAAAAAATGATTTTTAGAATAACTATTCATAAGTGATATTTATATCTTTTTTTTTTTAATTAAATCATAGCTGTGTACATTAGTGCACCCAGAGGGTACAATGTGCTGGTTTCATATACAATCTGAAATGTTTTCATCAAACTGTTTAACATAGCCTTCATGGCATTTCTTAATGTATGAAGACATTTGTATTCTGCATTTAATAAGTTTCGCCTGTACCCTTCTAAGATGCATCATAGGTGTGGCCCCACCAATTACCTCCCTCCACCCCAACTACCCCCCTCCCCTCCTTTGCCCTTTTTCCCATATTCTTGTGCTATACTTGGGTTATAGCTTTCATATGAAACCTTTAAATTAGCTTCATAGTAGGGCTGAGTACATTGGACTTTTTCTTCTATTCTTTTCTTTTTCTTCTATTCTTGAGATACTTTGCTAAGAAGAATATGTTCCAGCTCCATCCATGTAAACATGAAAGAGGTAAAGTCTCCATCTTTCTTTAAGGCTGCATAATATTCCATGGTGTACATATACCACAATTTATTAATCCATTAGTGGGTCAATGGGCACTTGGGCTTCTTCCATGACTTAGCAATTATGAATTGGGCTGCAATAAACATTCTGGTACAGATGTCTTTGTTATAATGTGATTTTTGGTCTTCTGGGTATATACCTAGTAAAGGAATTATAGGATC
>CAUYRH010074387.1:0-34715 GCA_963574655.1 Perodicticus potto
TATGAATGTCTTAACACAATAACTAAGAAAATGCCATGAAGGCTATGTTAACCAGTTTGATGAAACTATTTCAGATTGTATATGAAACCAGCACTTTGTACCCCATGATTGCATTAATGTACACAGCTATGATTTAATAAAAAAAAAAAAGTACCACATTTTTTTTTTTTTTTTTGAGACAGAGCCTCAAGCTGTCACCCTGGATAGAGTGCTGTGGAATCACAGCTCACAGCAACCTCCAATTCCTGGGCTCAAGCGAGTTTCCTGCCTCTGCCTCCCAAGTAGCTGGGACTACAGGCGCCCGCCACAACACCCAGCCATTTTTTGGTTGCAGCCGTCATTGTTGTTTGGCGGGCCCGGGCTGGATTCGAACCCGCCAGCTCAGGTGTACGTGACTGGCGCCTTAGCCCGCTGAGCCACAGGCGCTGAGCCAAAAAGTACCACATTTTAAGAAAGGAAAACATATATTAAGATTGTAATACTCAAGTCTGAACTCTGCAATTATGAGAGATATGACATACACTATACAAGATAACAAGTGTTATCAATGTATATTGAGTATTACAATTTTAATACAGTTTTTTTCTTTCTTAAAATGTGGATACATTTTTGGCACCCTCAGGATATATAAGGCTCTTTACATTTCTAACTCATTTTCACTAAAAGTCAATCTTCTTTTTGACCTAATTTAAAGGACATTTATAACATAGGAAGAAATTACTTCAACCTGGAATAACATCTCTTTCAAAACAACACTAAGATTTTTATAATGTAAATAGTTTAAATTATTAAATTTAAAGTTATTTCCAATTCTCTTTTGAGACTTTTAATATAGACTATTACCAGCAAACACACATTGAATTCTTCTGAGAGAAAAGAAGAGAATCAGAGAAGGAACTGATGGCCCTTTCTTGTCCATCTTAGGCTCTTTAAATATACCTTCAATTTACACATCTTTAATGCTATCTTAAATTTACACATCTAAATATTCATTTATATTCTTTCATATAGTCATCTTTGTACTAAATAGCTTTCATTTGTAAGACAAATGGACTAAGTTTGTAATTTTAGTCTGAGGTCACAGAATTGAGACTGTACTTCAAAAACATGGGTTTTGGAAAATTAATAAGAGCCAGGTTTGAATTTAGGCTTCACTGCTTATTATCTGTTTGACTTAGTAGAGTTTGCTTCAGTGTTTTGAGCTTTAGATTCTTACCTTGCAAGATAGTCATGAAGCTCACCAGACATAGTGTGTAAAAATAAAATACCCTAGGAATTGCTGACACAGAATAGATGACTGATGGATATATTTCAATTAAGTCCTTATTATGGGTGACCAGTCCAGAAAGAAATTAAATCTGTAACCTTGGCTTCTTTGGTACTTTACCCCAACCAAATAAGTTCATGACCCAGTGTTAATATTGCCTTGACCTCAGTCAAAACATCTGCGATTAAGCAAGATAATGTATCTAAACAGTTCTGAAATCTCTTTTAATGTATTCCTTGGTACGACATCAATAAAATAGTCCAAGCCCAAGGGCCTGAAAAAATCACAGAAACATCTTCCCTAAATAGATGGTTTGAGACCATGGAAACAAGACCAAGCATTAGTATTTATTTCAAACTTACATTCTGCTTACAGTTTATTAAATTTAACTCCTTAAATCCTGCAACAGCCTTATAAGCTAAAGGCAATCATCATTGCCATTTTCCAGATAAGCAACAAAAATGTAGATCAAAGTCTAGATAGTTATCCTAGTATAATATTGCTACTATATACATATATATATAAATTTTTCAGATGATTAAAATCTTTTTTATCTGTTGGGAGGAAAAAGAACTCTAATAAATGCACTTTGTATAATACAACTGTATAACATACCACTCTGTCAAATCATTCAATCTGTGTTGAAAATGTGAAGGCTGTGGTAGATATTTCCTGCTGAAAATTCAAAGACTTCATTTGTCTTCCAACTGCCTTGGATTTACTAAATATAGAAAGAACATTATTTGAAAGCACAACAAAGTAACTATAATAAAAAAAATAAGTTAGGGTACACTTTAAAATAACTCATGAATAGAATAGAATATTCCTAACTCAAAGAAATGCAAAATGCCTAAGGTGATGGAAACCCCAATTACCCTGATTTGATTCATTCACATTGTGTGTCTGTATCAAAACATCACATGTACCCTATAAATATATACAACTATTATATACTCATAAAAATTAAAAAATTAAAGAAAAAATAATTCTTAAAACCAACACACAGACTCTTTTGACTATTATGATACCTATGTGGAAAACCTTAGAAATTTTCCAAATAATACAACACCTAAGCAAAAGTATATCAAAACCTTGTTATTTTATCTCCATTATCTGTGCTATTGAACCATGCTTATTGTTTTGACTTAATATCATGATAATGTACAGGTAGAATTGATAGAAATTGAACTATCACAGTCCAGCTTTCAAGAAGAGATCCTTTGGTTCTAAAATACATTATGGCATCTATCTTTATTTTCATATTATTTTTTAATTTCTGAAAGCATTTTCATTAAATCCAAAAGACCATGTTTTCATGTGATTAAACTGAGTTAATGCATCCACTTCAAGAACTTGAAGTCAGATTATGCAGTACATTGATCAAAAAACACGAAGTGATTGTAGTTTCTCTAGAAAGATTGCTCAGCAGGACTGGGGGAAAATGACAATAATCACAATTACAGCTGCATAAATACACTTCACATGCTGTCTTGAATGTTTAGCAGTTCAAGATGAATGGGAAAATGTGGCCTGGAAGAAATACTCTATCTTGATAACACTGCATTTAGCAGGGATCTGTACTTGCATGCTATCCTGAGTATGCCATCTCCCCTACTGTGTCTGCAAACTTCTGAAGAAAAAGGGGACATGTGCATAGTAAATCCAAGCTACTTTAGGGAATCCAGTGATTTGGGTTTTTTTTACTTTTAAGAACACAATGAACAAAATATTCTAGAATGAGAGTTAAGGCTTAATGAAAAAACCATGACTTACACATATGGTCATGTGAATATATACTTAAACTTATATAATATTTATTAATTATATAATCAGTTTGACTCTTCTAACTGAACTCACAGGTTATCAATCAAACATTGCTAAATGACTGAACTGTTAACCAAGCTGTCAAGACAGAGAGGTGAATACGGGAGAACCAGTCAATTATAAGTGAAGGGGCCACGTCTCCTAAGGTGAGACTGAAATCTCTAAGCCATTTCAAGAGGGAACTAGGATGCTGGGAATGGAGAGAGGCATCCCTGCTCTCCAATTTGATGTTCAGGGCCTGCCAAAGCTAGCCAGAAAGATTTACTATGTTTTTGTGCTGAAATGAACACAGACAAACTGTTAAAAATGAAACAGAAATTATTTGAAAGATGCATTGGACTTTCTGAGTCGTCAAGACTCACGACTTTGCCAATCAAGTACGTATTCAGTATCCATATGTTACACAGTGATGCAGTCAACTAAAATGTGACTGGATTCATTGTTAGGGTGGCCCATACTACTGAATCAACAACATAGAAAACATCAGCAATTAAATTCCCAACCGCACCCATTTCTTTTGTGTGATTATCCCAAAGATCAGATGAGATTAAGCATATAAAGCTTTAACACAATGAAAGGCTTATGGCAAACAAATATTAGTTATTACTACAAAGATGAAAGATATACTTTAGAAACCTTGGATAGTTAGACGGGGATTAAAAGGTGAGGTATCAAAATAAAACAAAATTTGGGGACACTGATAAATCAAAAAATAATATAATTCAATTCAATAATTCATATATTCATTCAAATATTCATAATATCAATTCAATCCAATATCGGTTAAAAATTAGAAAACCTTTTCTTGATATGCTTATCCAGGAATTTTTTTTCTTCAAATAACGACGTCAGTATTGTACAAACCCTTTTAGACAACTGTACAGAGTTCTGATATAAGGGTAAGAGATTTCCTAGAAACTAAAGTAAAAACTGTCCTCAACTGAGAAGTTAGACTATTTACGCTTTGACGGACTCATTTCTTTGTTTTATGTTACTAATACTCTCATTATTATCTAATTTTGGACATGTTTATCTTTCATTTCTTCTTTATAGAACATTAGAACAGGAACATTTTCTTGTGCTTCTGTTTTTAACTTCTATAACAAGGCCCCACTGAAAAGACACATCCAATAAATATTTTCGTATCTGTGAATATTACCAATTTTATTTTCCATTATTCCAGTATTGCTATATTTATTTTTCCATAAATGTCATTGAGTATAAACTTCTTTCACATATTAATTCTTTTGCCAAATTTCTTTATAAGTTTTCAAATTCGCAGTTGAAGAAAAACAATAAAGATGATCATATAGAAAAGCACATCTCTGAAAAGTATGTGATCACCTGGCAAAATATTTTCTAATGCTAAAAACAAAGAAACGAAACTAAAACAATACTTAAATTCTGATCTAAAACATAAGTTTTGAAGTTCTATTACTCTAGATTGAAGTAATTTTGCTGGCACCTGACAGTACTGTTTTTTCAGAAATACAGGAATAAAAAGTTCCTTGTTTATTTATTTTACCTCCCACAATCTGATATGTAGCAAAAAAGAATTTGAATATTCAAACCTACAGATATTTTTAGCCTGGTTTCTCTGTAACTTTATTTCTCTATTGCAACCTGAAATTGGAATACAGAAAGTAGATTCTTATAGATTTATTGAAAGACTGAAAGCAAAGTAAATAAGTCCTAGGTAAATTTCAAATGTCAATTACCACTGGGCACAATGAGGAAGACAATATTCAGTCCTGAGCAAACTGGGTCTATGGGTAACAACCCTCCCAATAAAAAGATACTAAATAGAATGAATTATGGACTCATGCAATAATCTGGGTTTGATATACGCTGGGCCCATATCAATCCTAATTTAAAAAAAAAACACACACAAAATACTCTAGGGGGTTGGCTTGGTGCCTATGGCTCAAGCGGCTAAGACGCCAGCCATGTACACCTGAGCTGGCGGGTTCGAATCCAACCCGGGCCCGCCAAACAACAATGACGGCTGCCACCAAAAAGTGGCCAGGCATTGTGGCGGGTGCCTGTAGTCCCAGTTACTTGGGAGGCAGAGGCAGGAAACTCACTTGAGCCCAGGAATTGGAGGTTGCTCTGAGCTGTGATGCCACAGTACTCTACCCAGGGTGACAGCATGAGGCTCTGTCTCAAAGAAAATATTCCAGGGTGGTTGCTAATCCACAACATACATTTCTGCTGACTCAAAATGGACAGGGTTTTTCTATTTTTTTGACTATCTACCTGACACTGCGGCGATGTGGCCTTGTGTGTACTGAAAGATATTCAGGAAATGGGGAAATGAACAGAACGCAAGTGAGTCAGAAGAGAAATGGTCATATGGTCTCTTTTTTGATCCTATTTCTTAGCTGGACCTTCTCTTCCTTGGACGAGTGCTCCTAATGAGGGTAATAAGTTTTCCAAATTCAAGAAGGATGCCAGATGTATACAAAACAAAATAAGACAACTATAGCAAATGTAGGTATGGGAAGCATATAGACATTATTAGAAATGTAAACCCATTTCATCAAAGGATGATTTCCATCTAGGCAAACATAAAATCTATGTTATTTGCAAAAGAGAAGTAAAATAATGAACTGAACACACCCATGTCTTTCAAGTTCCTAGAAACAACATTACATTATATGTAAATCAAGAAATGTCAAATGTAAAAAACTGTTGATGAATCCCTGAGAACTGGAAAACAGATGATCGATGACAGAAAACTACAACTCCAAAGGCGCAAGAGTCATTCTGCGAAAAAGAGGGGGCGTCTTGGAGAGGTCCCAATGTTTGCCGTAAGATATATGGGGAGCAGGAGCCGGCCATGACATCCATCAGGTTGACCAGTTAGATGAATGTGGCTCCGCCTTGCCCACCCCACCCTCAATTTCTGGTAAGCATGGACATCGGGCTGCAAGAGTGAGTGGGGGCTTGTGGCGGACGGGCTGAGCAGTGTGCCGGGATGATGGTGATGACCCACAGGATGATTCAGAGGAGATGAAAAGCCCCTTCCCATCACCCTACAGTGTATGCTTCCTTGTCCTCACAGAAATAGATTGTTTTGTAGAAAAATTGATTCATTTCACATCGGGAACTCCAATGGATCAGTTTTTGAAGAACTTACTATTCCCCTTGTTCACTTAGTATAACAGAAGACGAGGTAAAAATTTGACATGTGGTTATAGAACATTGAGAATTCATGTAAACGTAAAAAAAAGTCAGCCAGTTTTTATGAAAGAATGAACCTTCAATTCTGCATTAAAATCACTGAACTATAATAAAGTGTTTAAAAACAAATGGGAGTAGCTTAGAACCCAAGTTAGGATGCTGTGTCTGAAGGAAGCCTAACTCTGCTTCCCTGCAGGTCCAAACATTTTTGCTAATCACATGTAAGACCAAAAGCCAAAGCTATTAGAGGTTTCTTCACCCTGCAGTCTTGTCCCCTGGAGGCCTCTGCAGCAGCTGTCAGCCTGTGATGGCTCGGCTCTCCCAGAGAGCCACAGTGGCTCGGCAGGCACGTCCGGAGCGAGTGCAGGGAACAGTTCCACCAACTGCCGGCTCTGGAGGGAGGCAGCTTCTGGAGGCTTCTGACGAGAACTAGCCCCACTCTCTCAGTTTGTCTGTGTCTTCCTCAAGCCTGGACCCCACCCTCCGCTCCTGCTCAGCCTGGGCAGAGCCAGGTCTCTCCCTTCTCCACCTGCTTTCTTCTTTCACACCTGCTGGCTGCCTCATCTCACACATGCTGCTTCTTTACCTCATTCATTGCAGCTCCTTCCATCACAAGAACAAGAATTCTTGGACCTCAGAAGTTTTGTCCAAGAAGACTGACTTCCAAGGCTTCCCTTCCCTGCAGTTCTCATCTGCCTCTTCTACTCTCGGCACCTCCCGGCGTTGGAAATCTCCAGAACAGGGGGCTCCATCTTTGCTGTCAGATGTTTCCCTCAGGTCTTCTGATTTCCCACAGCAAACAGAGTTAGGAGGGGTGGGGTGGTGTGGGCAGCTTCCCCGTGTGACCAATGAGCTTGAAGCCTCCGAACTGGAAAACGTTGAGGGCAATGGCCTGAGCCCGGGAAGAGGCAGGGGCTTCCCTTCAGATTTCCGGAAGACGTATTGGACGATGATGGGCCTGCCCTCAGCATCCATTCACAGGATGCACCAGCTAATCCTGAAGACCTCATCTGGGAAGGTAAACAGCTGGAGGCAGGAGAGCTGAGGTTCAGAGTCACTAGAGCGCTATTTTGATCGAAAAATGCTATAGAATTTTTCCACAACACAAAGCTCCCACACACAAATCTCTTTTTGCAAAACCAAATCACACAACTTCAATCTCTCCAGCAAGTGAGAGGGACATATTTTACATTCTTCCAGAAAACAGGCAGGTATTTATCGAAAGATAAAGATGTAAGCTCTTTCTTTCTTGATTTTCTTTTCATCAATCTACCATTTCCCTCCCTCTCTCCCACACAGGGTATGTTTCTCCAGATAGTCATTCTGGTGTCGATGTGGGTATTTTCACATAAAGCAAACGAGGGCAAAGAGGTAGGATGTTCACTACTTAAGTGCCCATGTCTCCATTTTCCAGGTGGCACCGTTAGAATCCACTCCTCCTCCGTTAGACCAGTGATTTTCAAGCCGTGTGCCACAAAAATCTCTAAAGATCATTAAATTATTTTCAAAAGAAGTTCAAAGCACAGTAAGTATATATTTTTTTACTCCTTTTTTTATCATCAGAATTTAAGTATGCCACAGAAATTTGACTATAGTTTCAAGTGTGCCATGAGTTAAAAAATGTTGAAAAACACTGACTTAGACTGTCTGGATTGAAAAACATTGCTGTGGGCTCCGCGCCTGTGGCTCAACGAGCTAAGGCGCCAGCCACATACACTTGAGCTGGCGGGTTCGAATCCAACCCGGGCCCGCCAAACAACAATGACTGCTGCAACCAAAAAAGAAATGGCCAGGAGTTGTGGCGGGCACCTGTAGTCCCAACTACTTGGGAGGTGGAGGCAAGAGACTTGCTTGAGCCCAGGAATTGGAGGTTGCTGTGAGCTGTGATGCCACGGCACTCTACCCAGGGTGACAGCTTGAGGCTCTGTCTCAAAAAAAAAAAAAAAATCTCTGTGGTTCCTGACAGGTTTACAATAGGCACGTCTCCGCATTTCAGTGCATCAGTTGATGTTCTGCTTAGACATTTTGACCAAGGATTACATTTAAACCGAATTTTAATAACATGGGTCACAAAGCATCAGCAGAGAAGACAGAGGCTCAGAAAGTCAAGGCCACGCTAATGGCAGTGGGAAGCACAGAAGTTCTTGCAGCTCTGTGGCTCTACCGAGGCTTCTTTCCCTCTTCAGCTTCCCGACTCTTCCAAGCAGAGTTCTCCTCATTTGTTTAGTTTTCCTTCTTTTCTCTACAACTATTCCAGAAACTATGTAAATGAGGGATGCCAATTTTCTTCTTCATACAATTTTCCACTACATGAAATTCCATAACTTGTATTTTCATTCCTGCTGGACCAAAAACCAATTTTCCTTTCGATCTACTACTGAAGTTAGATGCACACAGGAAGTCCATTTTTGAGGAAAAATTAAACTTTTAAATGTAGGCGACTTTAGGACATTGTGAGCTAAGCCAACAAATCTTGACAAGTTTTGGTTCAACTCTGTTATCTTGTACTCTTCACGACCTTGTTTCGGTTAATAAATCAGTCGCAGGACAGGCTTTGACAGAACCACCAGATCTGATGCTCTGTCAAAGTTTCTCCTTTACCAGTTCAGCCCTTGATTTCAGCTGAATAAAACAAATTCTATTTGCTCTGTACCAAAAGTGTTCATGCACATTCTTAGCCTAACTAAAAATAGATAGTATGACAGAAATATAGTATTATCCTTGGGTTCTGGCGTATAGAGTTTATTAAAATGATAAACTCAGGAAACAAAGATGATACCATTGAAGTGAAGGATATTTAAATAAAGACTAGACATTTAATAATTATTGAAATAATGACTAAGTTTATTTTCTACTACAGTCTATTTTCTAAGTCTATTTTTCTTACTACAGTTCTTAGAGTCTTACTTATGAATTTTCTTAAGTTACCATCTGTTTTAATACTCTAAAACCAGGCAAGATAGTCATATAGCAAGTTGAACTACAACTGGCCTATAAACAAGCCTAGGAATTCCAAATACCATTATAGTTAGCTTCTGAGAATTATATACGGAAAGAAATAAACTATAAATTATGATTGATACATAAAAATGTCTCATTTTCAAATTCTCTATCAGAAGACAGGCATAGCCAGAAATTGCTGCATAGAATACTCTATAAGCTTATCTGAAATTCAATGATAAAAATTACAAACATCGAGGTCATTAAAAATAAATTAAAATTAAGGTAGTATTTTAAAGAGTTCTAAAGTAAGTTAAAATTGCTACCATTTCTGAAATAATAAGGAAAACAGTAAATGTATAATCTATATTTGGGGTCTAGAGTAATATCCCTCTAAAAAATAAATTTAGAAAATAGGAAAGCGGACACCTTCTTGAGAGCTAATCTTAGTGTCTAATACTAACTCAAAGCAAAAAGATCAAAACAAATTCAGACACAAATTCCTCTAACAAAGAAAAATGGCTCCAAAGCCAATGAGACTGGGTTATTAATTAATTCCATAGCTAAAGAGAATGTTTTTCCATCAGAGAGGGTTGATTAAGGTATATGTTGACAATGTGTTGACAATGACCATTCTCATATGCTTGTTCAAAAAGAAAAAGAAAAACAGAAAATATAGGACAATCCTTATTGCAATCCATATGCATCGGCCTAAAGCTAATATAGAGACAAGGTCCTTCCCTGAATCCATGAACACCAATGACCTGTCAACTACACCGATATGCCCAGGGGAAAGAGAATGTAAAGGTCTTGTGGACTTCAAAATTCTTATTACTGTGTATTAAATTTGCATAGTGAATTAATAAAATGTGTTAGTCTTTTATGATGTAAACTCCGCTCCCCATGTTTATATCATTTAAATAGGGAGGACTAATTGGATCCATTTATCATCACATCCTATTACCTGGACAAAATCTAATACATGTCATAATCTCAATAAATATGCTCTAACATATTTTAAGAATGTATAATACAAACTCCTTTTCTTTTGTGTAACCTAGTCTTCATAAAAGTTATATTTCTTTAAAATAAACATCATAGATAAACATTATGATTTAAAATATTAAATATTTTGAGATAAAGTGAGTTTACTCTTGAGAAAAATGCCTTAGAGGGTGGACAATCTCAGATTTAAGGATCTACAAGATCCTGAAAAGTAAAAGATTCACCCAGGAAATGGATGTCAGCACCTAAGTATGGCCCTGACATTATAAAAGCTCAAGACAGTACCTACTAACTGTGTTACAAAGCTTGGTAATTCTGACCTAAGAACCAGTTGTGCATCTAAACTATTCAAACAGTTTTGATGAGCTGGAAGTATTTCTCCAAATGAGGTGAGAATAGATTGACCAAGCCAGAAATAGTTAATTCCTACATCTTCAGCATTTGAAGATTTAGGAATTAACTATTTTTTTCTTTACAAAACTTTATAAAGGTCACATGAAAGGAAATAAGTGTTAAACTTTACCCTTAAAAAAAAAAGTTTTCATTAAAATCTAACCCCTCCCCATCAAAAAAAGAAAAAAAAAATAGACCAATTGAACCCTTCATCCAAACTGCCTCATATCAAGCAAAACATACTGGTTACAATTCCAAATATATTTAATTGTGGCATAAGTGACCTTACCCAGCCAGCTATACCGAGTATACAAACAGACAATAGCTATAGAATAAACATCAATTGGGGGGAGGGGGTGGAGGCTTTAGTTCTAAGATGCAAATCTGTTAAAACTATTGTATCCTTTGGTCAAGGTCAACCCTGAAGGACCCATAGAATAAAAATACAAAAAATGATGAAACCCTTAGAATTCTGAGACTCTGTTCTGAACTAGTGTTTGTATATGTGTGTAGAAGGTTTAGTGGGGTAGGTGAAGAAAGTGTATCATACTAGAAAAGAAGTATAAATATCAATTCAAATCATAAAGTAATAATGTAAAAAAAACAAAGGAAAAAGAATAAATGCTATATTGGCAAAGTTGGTAATAATAGGCCCAAAGACATCAATAATTAAAATAAATTTATTATACTGGAAAAGTAAAAGGATGGACAGGTACATGCTGCTTATAAGTAACACCCCAAAATCAGGTGATGTGCAAATATTGGAAAGAAATAGTAGAAAATGGTATATTGAGGAACTATTAACCAAAACAAACTAGTATATCTATACTACTAATAGATACAATAAATTTTAAAAGAAATAGTATTTTTAAGAATGAAAAGGGTCATGATATACTGATCAAGGCTTCAATTTGCCAAAAGAATATGACAATTTAAAACACCTACGTATCTAATATTATTCTCAAAATTCAAAAACTAAAAGAATTTCAGGAACTGGGGCAGCGCCTGTGGCTTACCCATATACCAAGGATGGCAGGTTCAAACCTGGCCCCGGGAAAACTGCAAAACAAAAAAATAGCCAGGTGCCTATAGTCCTAGCTACTTAGGAGGCTGAGGCAAGAGAATCGCCTGAGCTCCGGAGTTGAAGGTTGCTGTGAGCTGTGTGATGCCACGGCACTCTACCGAGGGGGATAAAGTAAGACTTTGTCTCTACAAAAAAAAAAAAAAAAAAAAGAATTTCAGGAACAAATTGATAAATCCACCATCACAGTGAGAGGCCATATCTCTCTCAATAATTGATAGAGCAAAGACACACAAAATGATTCATAGACACAGAAAATATGAAAACCACAATAACCAACTTTAGCCCAATGGAAGTAGAAGAAATGTATTTTTTTCAAAAACACACAGGACATAATTTGATCAAGTACTCTCTGGACCACTAAGATAGCCTCAGACCACTTCAAATGAACATCATACAGCGCCACAGACCATATTCTAACTCCAAAATAGAAATAAAGAATAAAAAGATAAGTTAACAATTCCCACATACCTGGAAATTTGACAATATGCTGCTAAATTACTCATATATAAAAAAAGAAAGCAAATATTAGTTAAATGAATGAATCAAGGATCAGTCAGCATCCGAGCGTGTTGTTACCTCCATTCTTATTTCCCAACCTCCACTGCTGTTTTCTCCAATTATTTTTCTCTCTCACATCTGTCCTCATGAACAGAAATCTTTCATAGACTAACCTGAGTGTCTGATTTCCTCCTTTCTTATTTCAATTTTGATTAGAAACTATGGGATTTCCCTTGATAATAGTCTTTCTATCCCATACATCCAAACCCTTGAGTTTCTCATCTAGCATTTTTCAAAATATTCCTATTATCCCTGTTTCTACAACATTTTATCAGCAAAACACTTCCTAGTTATTCAACATAAATCCATATCAATAATTTCAGATAAGAATTGTCATGATCTTAAATTACAAAAACAAAACATACATTAAAATTAGTATTTTTTACTAACTTTCTATCAGTGATGGAGATAGCATTATTTCTAATGTTGCACCAAGATCTCTGTAAAATACTAGTGGGTAAATAGTTACAACTAACTATTGGTTAGGTGCACATCAGCACTGATTTATTTTCTTAATCTTAAAGGTCAACCTGAATAGCAGGAAATTTATGGTTCTGGTTAAAATGTTAAACATTAATCAAAAACTTTTAAAGAAATGTCACATCAAGGACTATTTTCAGTGCTCCATCAGAACACACATTGGCAACCATATTAGTTTAAAATATTTTAATTTGGAAGACAGTACCAAATGGATTTATTTTCCATTTGCCATACTGTATGTAGCCCTGGAAAATATTTTTGTGGCAACACTTAGATATCAACGTAGAATATAACCATGATAGATTATCAATGTTTCTTTCTGATGAGTGAATAAAATCAAGTATTGCATAAGAATTAAACTCTTGGTTTGAGTAATTTGTTCCATAATTTAGTCCTATTTAAATTCTGGTATGCCTTAATCAAAAAAATAAAGCCGTGATATTTCTGTTTTTAAGTAGTAAATTTAGCCTTCTCAAGATTAAAATATATATTGCTAAGATCCATAAGACCCATAATTTGAATGAGCCATAGAAATTATTGGCATACTAAGTATAAATAAATCATATCATCTTCATTTAAAAAACTGAAGAGAATACTTGTTGTCCATTGATGGCTAAAGTACCTCAGTGAAAAAACAGTCATAAATTTTGTCTACTTCTTCTCAAAACACCCTAAAAAGAAAAACAAACATTGACAATAATTCCATCGTATTCATAATTTTTACTGTTTCATTTAATTTCATGAAGACAAATTGTTTCCAGTCAAATGTTAACTGTGAATAAACCACTTTGTTCTTTGGTATTCCAGAGGACCCACCCAGTAAGGCCATTTCTTCCCGCAGAAATGGTTCATACTCTGCCATCCCAATCTCAGAATACCTTTTCTACTCTGTGGCACAGCACAGTTATAATCATTAGCAATACTTATTAAAAATCTTTTCAGTGGTATTAGATTTAGCAATGACTAAAACATAGTCACCGAGCACTTTTTCTCTATGTTCACTGCATATTTAGCAAGAAGACATTAATGTTCAACATGGCACTGGTTTTACCCAACTGAACCTACTTAATATTTAGTAAGTACATGAAAATAAATGCTTCTCCAAATCATGTATCTTTCAACAGTGTTATTTCATCTTAAAATTATAATGTACAAATAATTTTTTATTTCTTTTCAGTATTTATTATAATAGCTTACCTGTAATCTCTTGACAACATTAGGACTTAGATTTTTTTAAAAATACATAATCTCAAAAAGCAAAGTAATTTATGTTTTTTGATTTAATAACAAGGTTCAATAATTTCCTACAGAACACGTAACTTTATTCTTATTTTAGAAAAATCTGGATTTATGTGATTGATCTACCGATATTCTGGAAATATAAATGTTGCTTTTGATCTATATTTGACAAATTTCTACAAATAAGTAATTACATATCCTATAAAATTAAATTTTCACATATCCCTTTGAACCTTCTTTTGTATTTGTTACCTGAAGTTTTCTTTTTCTGGCTGCTTGTGTTAACTTACTACATTTGAATAATTATTTTTCTGAGACTGTGCAGATATATGTACATTCTACATTCACGTGATTATTTTGAGATAATCCATTTACCTAACAATTGTTGTCACTGCTTTTATATTTCTATAAAATACTTTAATCCATTGATTCATTTTTCAAAAATTGGGACTAAAACACAAACAAGTGTAAAAATATAATAAAATCTGAACTCAGAAAGTTAAGCAATAAGAAAATGATACGTAAATACTTTAGCCAAATAAGCTATTCCTTGAAAACAGAACGTGAACAGAGATAAAGTGTCCACTTTAGTACTTGGTACATATGTAAGATTGTAAAACAGTAATGGAATTTCTGAAAATCTAATGATTAATCTTCGAAAGTAGTAAAATATACAAAAAGTACTACATTTCTTTCCTTTTATCTTTGTAAATATTAAACCACTTGATAGGCCAGCTGGTGCAACCAGGCAGTCAAGAACCACAACTTGAAAAGCTTTGTTCCACACATTAATATACGTGTCACTGAAAAAATGTTTCATGATCAAATTGTTGGGAAAATTTGAGCTGAACAAAGTCTACCAGGTTTCTTTCCTGAGTCTCTCCAGAAAAGCAAAGTTCTAGAATGTGATAGTGCCGGGCATAGTCTTTTCTTCACTTCTTAACGCCGAAGTTTCATTTGGAACATGGTTTGGAAAGAAAGTTTTTGTTTGTTCCTTCAGTCCCACATGGAGTTAATTAATTAGTGTGTTTAATGAGTTTAATCAGGTCTCATTTGTGGCTTAGATTGAGGCCCCCAGAAAACAGTTCAGTTTCTGAAAAGTCATGTCAACTTACTTTTTCTAGACTCCTCATTTGATAGATATTAACCATCACTAACAGTTGTCCTTGTCTATATTCTCTCCATTTCTTGCATCATTAGGATTTCACGTAGTCTGGTTTTTTGCATCTTCTCATAAAGGCACAGTTTTATTTTCTAAGCTCTCAGACCTCTACAGAGTTCCAAGGGAAGTGCATTTACCTTCCTTCTCTCACTCTCCTTTGGCACTCAGCACATTCCTCATCCTGGCACTTACACTTTCCTTTATCTTCATATTATCTTTATACTTTCTGTCTCCTTTCTCAGATTATTTGTTCCACCTCGTTTAACCATATTCAGCCCTTCGGGGAGTGGGAAATCATAACAGAAAATAGAAAAACCTTGGTTCTAAAAGCAAGGTGAAATCCTTTGTTGTTAATAGCTGTAGTTCTGGGCACAGAGTCTGACACAGGGGAAAGGTGAGATCATTCTGGGCTCAAACACCGTAAATTCCCAGCAAGTGAATTTTATACATTATATAAAAGTTTCATATCTTTACAGAGCTTCAATTTTCTCCTCTGCAAAAGAGATATAATAATAACCAGATTAATGGTACAGAATCTATAATTTCCTGGAAAATAACATATATTCAACAAATGTTAATTGCCCTCACCCTGTTTCCCTGGGGCAATAAATTGTTATAGAACTCAAACTACTTTGGTCTGTTTACCTTACCTACCCAAAATAAGGTTAAATCAGATGCTGGTAGAGTCACTTGGATTTCTAACACTGATTGTTTGTGAGCTTAAGGAATGCTTCCTTAACCTCTTCCCACGTAGTCCAGTCCATTTGCCCATAATGTGAAGTTTCTCAGCAGAAAAGCAAACACGACACGCACCTCTGAGGGCACGGTAAATTACAGCCTTTCCCAGGCTTCCCTGGAAACTCCTGTTATAGACAGCCACAGAAACAGTTCACTTCTGTTTCTCCTGATTTCTGCTATCCAGAAGACCAGGGAGTTGCAGAAGTTTTATTAAAAATTCACATATTTCAACAATGAATTTCATCACTACATTCTAGGCATACTGGTCCAACATATTCTGGGCAGCCTTATAAACCATGAGTGATTCTTCTGTCTCCAACGAAGAGGGTTTTATAGCACTTTAAAAGTCTTTTTCAATAGAGTGGTGGTCTACCACTCTCTTAACTGCAGTATTAAAAGTGAAAGTTATACATATAAACCATTGAAATAACACTGACTTCATTAGGGTCATTGATTGTTCTTTGGTTTTCCTTTAAATCTCTTCCAATGGAACGGAAAAATGTAAATACAAAAATATATTTATTACTATACTTTTCTCTAAAACCATTGCCAGCATGATAACGCTCCAGCTTAAAATAACAGTGATAATCTCTAACATCCCTTTGATAGCAGTTGGCTGTTTCATACTGCCTTGAAAATTAGATGGAAAATTAAACCCTTCCAGCTAAGATATATTAATGTCAAACAGAAACATTACATATCTGACACACTCACTCAAGCTAAAAATAATTAACATTAAATCAATAAATGCAAGCCAATGCGTAATTGTCCCAGTCCTTTAGAAGTCTGCTTTGCCACTTTTTGTTCACCCTTTTTTCCACTGCACATACACATGTTAACCGGGTTTTAATTAACTTGCAAGCAGTGTTCAAAAGAAAGGTTGGAAACTAATTGTTATTAATGACATGTAGCATTCGAACACACCTTCCGTATATATACAGACTTACATTTGCACTGTCTTGTTAGGATCCTTGGATAACTATTACTATTTTAGAGTCAAAAAAATAAAGCTCAAGTCTGGATGCCTTGCTCAAGATCACCCAGTGAAGAAAACGTACAACGGAAGTAAAAGCCCAGGTCAACTCATTTCAAAGTTTATATTCTTATTATAACACCCTGCTGCCTCTCTATGTATGTCACAGCCCTAAAAAT
The DNA here is from genome assembly GCA_963574655.1 of Perodicticus potto. Lineage (NCBI taxonomy): Eukaryota > Metazoa > Chordata > Mammalia > Primates > Lorisidae > Perodicticus > Perodicticus potto. Next base: position 17,026 of record CAUYRH010074387.1, read on the forward strand.
TAAAATTTAAAATATTTTCCATTCCACTTCTAATCATTCTGTTCTCCCCATATTGTTCAGATATTTTTTTTAAAGTTCTAAATAAAACATTACCCCCAAAAAGGACTGTAAGAAACATAATCCTACATTTTACGAAGAAGTGAGAAGCAATGTTTTATTTGGCGTCCTTTTCATCTCCAGCAATCCTTGAATGTATAACCATTGCCATGTATTTTTTAAACAAAGAAGGCAATTGTGTGTATAATAGTATTTGAAAAGACTCTCAGCCCAGAATATCTTCTCCACTGCCTTTTATTTTTTATGTGACATATAATCTTGTGCAATACAGCCATCCTAAGAAATAGGTCACTCATGTAATATCAGCTACACTGTTAGCAAAGGAAGGTAACAACCAGCTACAAACCTTGTGAAATCTCAAACAGAAACAGGGATTGGGGAGCTGCCTCGTTTTGTTCTTGTGTGTTTGTGGTCAGTGGACAAAGGTGCAGAGTATTATCACGGGGGTCGGAGAAAGGCAAAAAGGATAGCCTTGAGGTATTGAAAAGGAATGCTCACTATAAAGTTCCCTAAGTTCATTATTTGCCTGGAGACTAGCTGCTCTCACTTGAGTTCACGTTACAGAACATTAATGCTATTAGATGACCGTGAGAAATCTTGAGGCTACTTGCCCTCTAACCTCTACACCACCAAATGCACTAATTCAATATCCTTAGCGCTCTTTTTGACCCCTGTCTTTCTGTGCAAAGCTTGGGTCCTCATGTGGCCAAATAAGGAGCTATGTGTTAGAGAAAATCTATGTTACGGGTCAATGTATCTTTGACAAAATAATGCTTCGGACACTCAACCTTTCTACCCTGATCTTTAAAAACGAAGAGTCCAGGTCTTTGGATATGCCCTTCAAAAAGCCGAATAAACACATCAAAATTTCAGCTAGTTAGAATTTGGAACATTATGCACATTCAAGATTTTTCTCCTTCTTTACAACTGATAAGTGACAAATAATAAATTTTTTAGCATGAAATTTGCTACTGGGGCTTCCGTCTGCCTTTGTGATTTGTCATCAGGCCCTGATAGCCTTCAAGCCACAAATAGAAATGCAGCTTTCATCTGCATTTCAAACTGAGGGGAAAGTATAAAAATTAAACATTTTCATCTTATTCTGGGTACATCCCCTCTGTGTACTGCAGAAACAGCAAGACACACTTCCTGCTGCCTCTCCTGCAGAATGATTTCTTGGAAAGGCTGTAAGAAAAGAATAACTTGTTATTAGCACATCTACCACACATGTAATTTACTGCTCTCCCTACCTATTCAGCATTGAAACAGAGTTTCCATGCAGCTTGAAAAAAAGAGAACAGGACAGAAGAGTTTTCTGTCTGTGTCAGCTACAGTCAAACAAGTAAAATAAAATACAACCACCTGCCCCATATATAAAGTAAACAACCTCTTAATTCCCACTAGAATCTGGGAGGTTCAATTATTGAAAAACAAGGATTCCATAAGAACATACAAATACGTATTTAATACATCTCATTCAAGGGGAAAATGAACAAAAGTCAAAGTGCTTTAAAAGAAATTCTATTAAAGCTCAATCTACTTATAAATAAGAAAGCATTTCTTTCCTGCACTGAAAATTGCCATCACGCTGTTGATACGTGTTTGTACGTTGTGCGGTGGTTCTTGTGTATATGGATAAGGATATATATTTGCTTTTCTTCTTTGGAATTTAACTTTAGAGAAAGTACACACATCCCACTGGGTAGCTAAATGAATCAACCTGTCCAAACGTTTTTTTTTTTTAACAACTATATCTACATTCCAGCATATTGAAACTATTGTAAAAACACAGACCAAAAAAACTAAGTTAATCCCCAGTGGACTGTAAAGGTTGCTGTTAATAACACTCGTGTGAACTTAAGGCTTCAAGTGTTACATGTCTGTCAAATAAAGCAGACAGACAGCAAGAAGGGGAAGCAAGCACAGGCTGGAAACAAGGAGTGTGCACTTTTCAGCTCCAACAGGTACAAATCGCAGATGGGAAATAGACTGTTAGCAAAATAAATTATTTCCTGCCCTCCCATAATTTTTCACAATCTGTGTAGCAAAATTTTACTGCTGATACCATCAACATGTTCTTAGCATCTGCAGTCATTTACTGTGACCTAGTGGGTAAAGCAACCATCTTCTCCAAATAACAAAACACCAGATTCTCCATAATGCAAAACGCCTTCTGCTTTCCCAAGTGTACAATGGAATTAGAAAAACAGAATTGGTCCAAATGCCGCATTTATTTAACAAGGTGTTTACACAGAGAACAAGCATTTATGAAGTCTCTTTTTATTTTCAAATTTCTGGCTCAATTTACACCAAAACAAATTCTAAACTGCTCCTCCAGGAAAACATTTCACAAATGATATCCCTCCCTGAGCCTCCACAACTCCCCCCCACACACACACACACTTACACACATCTTTATCTGTTCTTTCTGTCCCCAGTTCTTTCTTCCAAAAATGATGTACTCTAATCTATTTGTTACTGTCTATTCAAAGTAGCAACAATAACGTAAGGTCATTTGGGGAGAGGGAAACTAAAAGAAACTCAATGCACAAACATTTGAGAGCAGCCTGAAAACACATAGAGGTCCTATTTAAAAAAAAAAAAAAAAACCCAAATATTTTGAACTCTGCGTACTTATAGTTAGACTATTCTGAGTAATGTTTCACTTTGGAGCTTAATACAGGGCCACAAATACCACGCTCAGTAGACAGTGTCTCCAGGCTGAAACTGACAAATGGCCTTTATGAGTCTGTGTTTTGAAAGAGAATTTAGTGCAGACACAGCACAACCCCTAAATAAAAAGGCAAAAAAAAAATCAAATATAAAGAATAACACAACACAAGGGCTTGAAGTGAAGTTCAGCTAACTCTCATGATCATGAGAAGACCTTTGACTACAAGGTCACCTAACATCACTGAATTGCAGAGTTAGAGTAGCCTCTGAAGGCTCTCCACTGACCCCTCTGGTTAATGCTGAGGAAATTCAGAGCCACAAGTAAGTCGCTTCTTGGGGATTAAATGTGAGATGTGTGACAGAACTAGAACAGGAACCTCGGTGCCCTGTGAAAGTTCTGCCCTTTACCAGGCTGTCTCTACTCAGAGGACGATGCAAGCAGAACGGGTAAAATTCCCTATAGAGTCAACGCTGTGTTTCTCACAAAATAATCTCTCAAATATATTGATAAGGATGATAATTCCAGGCAACATAGTTCATACATTATGCTTAAGAAGAAAAAGATCTACAAGCATTTGAACGGCGGTGGACTTCCACCCCAAAATGAAAAACTGGTAAAATACTGGCCATGAACTGATCTCTCTCTTAGTTGCCCTTTTTGGAGAAAGCAAACCTTCTAGAACTTTGATGCATGAGAAGTGAGATGGGAATGTCCAGCATGTGGTAACCTTGCAAGGAGGAATTTGAGGATAACAAAATCCAACAATATTCTGCTTGTCATGACCTCAGCTGATGTGAGAAAAAAAATGTGTTGTCTTAAAATGTCTTGTCCCTTGGGAGTGACAGGATAAACCTCACTCTCACTATTAACTTAACCAGTCACATATGAAAGCTTTAGGAAAACAGTAGCATCCCCTCTGCTACACTACATCAAGCAGCCACATGTTGGTTACACAGTAGACAGACTGTCACTTCCATGGCACAAGCTGTCATAGGATGGGATAAGTTATCTGAGCACCTGACAGGCAGACAGCCCGTTTGGGGGAAAGAGCAAAGAGGTCAAAACCCTTGCCTAGAGTTGAAATATTTTTCTATTAGAATAACAATCTTGACTGAACTGTCAGTGTTTTGAATATATTTTCCTTAGTTCAAGTTTTTCAATAGGCAGTTGGTTAGTTGTTTCTGGGGCTAAAAAAGAGACCTAGTTTTCTAAGAAGTTTCTTCTTCCATCAACAACCTTTCTATTTCCAACGAAGAGTTATAGGTAATTTGAATGTCTAGAGCAATGATATCCTTGAAGGTGGTAAGTGTATATGGCAGGAGGCAAACGCCTGCCTGGAAACCTTATCTAAAGATGTCATTAACAACACTGGTATCTGAATCAAAGCTCAGACAAACACCACATTGTTTTGGCCACAGAAAAATGGATACTTTCTGAAATGCAAAAGGAGGATGTGACCAAAATGAGAACCACCCAATGAAATTACCTTTTTTATACCAAAACTAATGTTGGCTTACTTTTTGAATAAGAAGTTGTTATGTCAACATCTGGAAAAACTGAAAGAAAATAAGCCTGGAAAACTCATAAGAAAAGTATTTGTGCAACAAACACAAAGAAAGAAATAAGAGAAAGTGAATCAAATTAAATAGGATTCCCCTTATTTAATTTTCCTGATGAAGACACTTTTATCCTCCTTGCATGTAATTTGTGATCAAGAGGGGAAGTGAGTATTTATCCGCATTTTAATAGTACCATTGTTTACGTAAATTAGTGTGGAGGTTGGCTGGGTAATTCAAGGCTCATAGAAAAACCCCATTTGCTTGATAGAGGTCAATTCGTCCGAGCAGATACCAGTCAACAGGATTCATCAAATGCAGATTTTCTCAAACAATGTTTTAATCTAATCTGCTAAATGGAATCTTAGCAATTTGGGGTTTTATTTTGTTTTGTTTCATCACGGTGACTGGATTATACGATTTTGGTCTGTGTAATAAGTTTGTAATATCTATCAGGTCCCAAATGCCATGCTAAGTATTGGAGGGGCATTTGGAGAGTGGCTTACAAATAAGCGGGGTCCCTCGACAGGGTCCGATGGCTCGGGTAGAACAAGGAGGAACAAGGCAGGCCAAGAAGCAAGCAGAGCACAAGGCAGAGGAAGTGAAGAAGGGAGCCGAGTGCAGAATTCCAGGAGTGTGGCGCTTCTGAGCTGCTCCCTCACATCCCACACGGTGCTGCTGTCCACCCTGAGGAAGCCTCACCCAGTGCGAGAACGGCCTGGGTGAGGGCAGCCAGGCTTCTGAGACCGAGTTTAACAGGCTCTCTGCTCCAGGTTGCTCGGCGTGGGGGTAATTTTGTTGTTCTTCCTTAGGAGCCATAAGTGAACAGAAATGGGTTAACCGCAATCCTTGCATGGCTCTCTTCTATGTATTTATCTCACTGATTACTTGTAAAATGGCTTTAAATCCCATTTCTGGGCTAATTTGACTTGGAGAAATGATAAACTTCTTAGCTCTGGGTAGAAGGCCTGAGAGGGAAATCAGTGTCTAATAATGGTCAATGGATACCAGCCAGGCCCAGGATCGGTCGCCAAATTTAGCAAATAAAAATATAGGGTGGTAAAAATGGTAAACATTTTTTAGCATAAATATGTCCCAATTAATATTTGGCATACACCTATATTTCAAAGTTATTCACTGTGTAACTAAAATTCAATTTAACTGGCTATTCCATTTTTAATCTGGCATCCTTAACTGAGGGCTTCCAAAAGTCAAAAACAGTAACACATTATTTACCTCTGATTGTTTGCCACCAATTTTATGTGTAAAACATCAAAACACTGGCTTCCCTTATGTTTAACTTAATTATGTCAAAATATCATAATCCAAGAATACCAAGAGCACATAGAGAACAAAATTAGACAAAGTTAAACACTTTCTATTTCTAACATTTTTCTATATAACTAAAACAGCACCTCTTACAACAGTTCAAAATATTTTTTAAAAAATAGTTTACTATTCTCTTAGTCACACCTGTAGAATTTTGTTTTGAGAGTCAAAATTTTGTTAAATATAAGTAGAGATATTTTTTAAATGGTTTACTAAATTTGAAATGGACAGTCACTCATGTATATAAAACAAATAACTCCATGTTCTGCACAGCAAAGATTAACCAAAACGTAACTGGATCTCATTATCCTAAAAGTCAGATCAAATCATGAGTTCTAAGAGGTACTTCCATAGTGGCCTTGGGAAATAAATAATGGAGATTAATAAATGTAGATTCTCTTGATATCGTGCCAGAAGTGCTAAGGCTCCATGATCTCCCACTAACAGAAAAAGAAAAAAAATGCCAAACTAAACTCCTTTCTATTTATTAGACAATAGGAGATTTCAAAAAGGGAAAAAAATAAACTGAGAAAAAGAGTATTTCTCCAGGAGGTAAAACATTCTGAAACAAAGGATCCCAATCTAGTATTCACAACATGCAGCCACTGAGAGACTCTTATTACAGACACCATCTCTTCTCCAAGTAAGACGCCCAGCACCTTACCTGATTTACTACCTAAAACAAGGCTAAGAAGGGACAAATGGCACAGTCTGGATCTCCGAATGTCAGGATGACAAATGTTATTTCTCTATTTCAAAGGACAAATCATCGATGCAGAGAATAACAAAATTTCAAAAGCACTCTGGCATGGTACCCTGAAAGGAAATTAAAGTAAAACAGTAAATCCTATCTTGAGGTAGGAGCCTGTAGCCCAATACTGATGTGAGACACAAACAGAAAGTGGAGAAAAGAATGCTCCTGCAAAGTAGAGAAGTGCTTGAAATGACGTGCACAACACTTGTGATGGCGTCCATGACACCCATGGCATACATGACACCTGTGATGGTGTGTGTGACACCTGTGATGGCGTGCAGGACACCTGTGATGGCCTGCATGACACCTGTGATGGCGTGCATGACACCCGTGGCATACACAACACCCGTGATGGCATGCAGGACACTCATGATGGCCAGCACAACACCCATGATGGCGTGCGTGACACCCGTGATGGCGTGCATGACACCTGTGATGACGTGCATGACACCTACAGTGAGCAGGTCAGTTAAAGAGGTGGTGTTTGAGCCAAGAGGTGGAAGTTTTCTAGAATGAGGTCATTATTTTCCAAATACCATAAAGGCCCTGCTTCTTAGTCAGGCAGACTTGAACTCTGGAAGGTATTTAACTTCCTTCACCTCAGTTTCTTAATCTCTGAGGAAGTAATAGTATTTAGTTTATGATAAAGTTGTTAGATTAAATGAATTCATATTTGTAAAGTGATTAGAATCTGGCACATAGCACACACTAGGAGAGTTGGCTATTGCCAGAGGAATTTCAAGAAGTCTACAGGACATGGTTATTAGCAATAGAAATAACTGCTCATCACCGAAGCTCTGTGGTAGAGCAGTCCACAGTGTCCACATGCACGTTGCCTGATCCTAAGGACCTCCCTGTGAGATGCATATTATTGATCCCACATTATGGAGAAGTCATGGGGCCTGCCCCAAGTTCATGTGCCCAATGTGTGTCAAGGTGAATAGCACTCAGCAGCAACCAGGGGATTTCTTAAACTTTTCTTAATCTTTGGATGTACTTTGAATTTGGTGGCTCATCTAAGTTCTGTTCTTGTGCTTGACCCACTTTTTTCTCCTCTTCATTCCTCACTGACCCTGCAGGAAGCATGCAGGATAAGGAAAAAAGACAAAATGTGAATTTACACCAGCTAAGTTTTAGCATCTGACTTTGGCAGAGTCATGAGACCATCAGTGAACTGTCTGGGCACTTTTCTAAATGACTTTAAGCAACAAAAATAGTTCAATCCTCCTTTCTGTCAGTCACCCCAGCATAATTACAAGGTTTTCTCCTATGAATATCACTTTTTAAAATCATTTATGCAACTGTGTACAGCTCAACTATGAGTTTAAATGAAAATTTTGATAAATGCAAGTAATTGATGTTAATTTACATATTCCCCAGTGATTGTCACTGGTTTAGGGTAAACAGTCTGAAGTTCTCTACTGCATCTTAAATAATCACTGACAGTGCCTACATGAAACTGGTTAAAAGGTCAAATCAGGACAAACACAGATATTCTAAATAAAGCCTACGAAAGGTGTTGGCCAAGGCCCACATAAACCAATGGACCCCAGGATGATAAGCAAAGGAGCAAAAGGCCAGGGCAATTCATTGTCATAAAAAAATGGGTGAAAATGCTATTATTTGCTCACTTATAAATATTAATTATCCCCAAATATGTGCCAGACACTGCACCAGGCATTGTAGATTAGATTCGGGAAGGAAATGAAGACCTGGCCCTGCTTCATGGGAATATATAGTATTAGTAATAGAATTAGAGCAAGTATGGATGAGCAGGGAGAGCAGCTGTGCACAAGTGAGAGCAGGGCTGACTAGTTAACTAGGAAAAAAAGGAAGGAACAAGATTCAAAGAACTTGTGGCCAAAGGATGGGAAGCAGGTGGAGTAGAAGGAATGTGTGGAAGAGTGAAGATGAACTGGACGGAGGGCAGAGTAAAGAGCAGGCACCACCCATTCAGTCACACTAATGCCTTCTTTTTTCTCATCTAAGAGTACTGAAAGGTTTTAAGCAAGAGCATGAAGAAGTGGGGACTGGATTGGCATCATCAGCCTTTGGAAAGTTTGCTCCAGCAACTGTGTGGATCGACTAGATAGAAGGTTATTGCAGCCAAGTAAGTGAGAAATGATGATAGCTTAGGGTAGAATTGGATGATATGAAGGGAGCTGGTTGTAAAATTGTCAGGACTGGGTGATGAATTGGATATGGACGTATTTGATGATGCATTTCTGGCAGTAAGAACACTGTCTGGTACATAATAGCACTTAATAAATATTTGTGAATAAATGTTGAATGAGTAAATACAAGAACGAGGGAAATGAAGTGTCAAGAATGATTGCTGAGGTTCTAAATGGCGTATCTTAGATAAATGGTGATGCCATGCAGAGATGGAATGCCTAAGATGGAGGCCAGGACTAGGTTGGGTTCGTGAGTTTACATTTAATCTTATGAATCTTGAAATGTCTTTAAGTCATCTAAGAGAGTAGTCAGGAAAGTGGAGAAAGTGGATAACCTGTCACCTGAAGAGAGGTCTCATTCAAAAATACGAATTTGTGAGTAACTTATTTATAAGAAGTGATTAAATCTTAGCATAGGAGAGGGAGGAGCAAGATGGCCCAGGGGAGAGAAAATTAAGAGATTTTGAGACTTTGCCTTGAAACCTAGGGCTGTCCTGGCACAAGAGAACATACCACAGGGCATAATTCTGCCAGGGGCCATGGAGGGAGCATCCAGACTAGCCTGACCAAAGAGAAATCTTGCATTTGTAATTTTTTAGCTGTCTTTTATTGGTATTTTTGTAACTGCTTTTTCTAGGAACAATGGAAAAACTACTAGAACCAAGACTCTGGTCAGCAGAGAAACATATACAATCCTGCTCCTTTTCTCTTGATAGTTTAAATAGATGGGTGAATGGATTACTCAAAGGGGGAATTGATGGATCCATGGATAGAATCTCCACATTTGCTCTGACTAAAACTTGATACATCTCATTTGAAATTATCAAGCGATAAAAAGAGATCAAGAGATTTTGACTGAGAGCCCTGAATTTATAGCTATGTAGCTGCCTGTATTCCTGGCTTCACTCATCCATCCCCATTGAATGGATTACTCAGCTGCCTACATCTTTGTTCTTTCCCCTCAGCCCTTCAAATTAAATGCCCTCAAACTTATACAAAACCCTTAGGGTATACTCACCACCTCACCATTCACTGCACAGAACATAAAAAGCATCCAGGTAGGATATTCCAGATCTATAACTACCCCTGGGTGTCACAAACCAGTAAGGTGAAGGGGAGCGAACCAGAGTGGAATTGGTGGGGACTGAGAAAAATACCATGTAAGAGAAGAAATGGAAACAAAGGATGGGATCGGGAGGACTGACTGAGCTGATGGTTGCAGCCAGCACCAAAGCACAAAATCAGCTTTATTTTATAGTATCTGTACAAGGTTGTCCAGGGAGAAGTAGCATAGACAATGTGGGGAAATAGCATAAACAAAAAACATAGTTTTGATCTTACAGTACAATGGAAAATATAAACAACTTTAACAAAGACAAATCATCTTGTTAATGGTTTCTACTCAACTTCGTTAACATATGACAAGAAGCAAGAAGGGAAAGATCAAGAGGATCCTAGCGTAGTTAACAAAACAAGGGAAGAACTATGTGACTTAGTGGTTACTACTTAACTTTGTTATCATATGACAAGGAGAAAAAAAGGAGAGATCTCAAGGATCTCTGCATAGTTAACTGGACATAGAAAAGAGATATGTGACTTCCGGCAAAGGGAGCATGAAGAAAGGAATATGGCTGTTTTGAAAACGGAGGAGAAGCAGTTGGGGGTTCATTCTCTGAATGTTCTCCAGGCTGTGAGGGCCCTGCCAGTCTCACAGCCCCGTCTCCACCCCTGGTCAATGACTCAGGTTCAAACTCATTTCACCTGTTAAATTTTCCAGAGTCCTAAACCCTTTTCTCTGCCCCCTAGATTCCTAAACCTTAGAGAACTCTAGGATTTAAGGCTCTTTCCCCAGAATTTGTGAACCGTCCATTCAATGCCTCATTTCTATCAGTAAGGAGCATTGTCCAGGAAGAAACTTATCCTGCCAAGTTGCCTAAGCCCCAGGAATTGTCCACTCCCTTCTATGTAGGAACTAAGTATACCAGACCCTACCCCAGAGGACAGCCATGACACTTCGCTTGGTCACTACACAATGCTGAATGCTATGACCTCTCTGGTTACTTCTCCAAGGCCAGTTTGTGGATGGGAACATTAGGATCTAGCCTTGATGGAATTAGAAGAAACATCCCCAAAGCTCTAGAATACGGTAGTTACAGCCCAGTTTAACAAAAGTCCATCCCTGGGAAATTGAACATGAGGACACAAGAGGAGCTCCCCTTGGCTCTGTCATTTCCCACTACATCTGTCTTTCTCAGAGCCTCCTGGAAAGGAGTGGCTTCCCCAAGGCAGCATTCAGGCATTGCTGGGGCTAATACCAATGAGTTTATCACATAAAAACCAAGTATTTAATATTTCAAATTAAAGTTTTAAATATTTTAATGATACAGGGAAGTGACATATGCTGAAGTCCCAGAAATTGAGTGTCAGCATAATAAGGAAACGAACCTAGAATTATTGTCTTGTTCAATAAATTAATTCAAAGGAAAGAAGCTGTAAACCAAAAGTTCCTTGATCATGAAAAATGTAACTATTATATAATATACCCCAAAACTTATAGCTCTGTCTCCTGCCCTTTGAACTAATTGCAAGAAAATCAAGGGCAGCAGGTCTGGGGTTGATTTTAAAATCATTTTGTGGTAATTTAAAGTAATTGGGATTTTTTTATGACAGTTACTATAAAGGATATATAGCTTTTCTATTCCTCATGACAGTCCTTTGAATTACACCTGCAGAGTAAGAAGTATGAGGTACGGCGGTTAATTTATAGCAGTACACCTATTCCACCATCGTGGGCTAGCATTACAAATGAGCAAAGGAGAAAACAGCCTATGGGTAAAAGGAGAAGTGCCTATGAGAGGTTCTTACCCAGTCCAGCCTTATTTTCACCCAAGTGCACCTCGGCACAGATTCTAATATGACCCTCTGAAGCCAATCTGCATCTTGGAGCCAAATGGCAACTCATCTAGAATCCTCAGTGCTAAATGAAATGCTTAAAACATGCAAGAATCTTAATTAATAATGGATCAGAGATAAAAATAAGTGTGTTCTATTATTACATGATGACAAATGCTCTGACTGCCTGTCCTTGAGATGCTTGCTGGGGGTAAAGCTTGTCAGGTGCCACCTCCTTAGCACAAATTGCATTTGATCGCAGGAAGGGCTCTTAAGAGCAAAAGAATACAAAGATGTTTTCAGTATCTCCTCTTCCATTCAGTGGCCCTGCTGTGTGAACCCCGCCATAATTAGAAACTGGCCTTTAGTGGGATGCTTTGAGTGTTCAATTAGGTTTCCTTTCTTTCCTGGCAGTCCTGTTTTAATGTGAATGAGCACAAAGACAATTATCTCTCAGAAGTGTGCTTTGAGGTGCATTGACAATCTTCCTACATGTTTGACAACTATCATCACCCTGAGACAGTGCCCTTAATTCAGATGTAGGAGATGGGGGGGAAAGAATAGCCTGTCTTTTTGAACCCAACTAACATCATGATGCCTCTCACTGTCTAAGTAGAATGATAGACCAAAGGCCTGTAATTCAAAGTGTGCTCTGTAGGCCTGTAGCATCAACGTCACCTGGGAGCTCCTTAAAATTACACCACCTGGGCCCCACCTCAGACCCACTAAAGCAGGTTAGGTACTTTAATAAGGTCTTGAGTGATTTGCAAACAAAGTAAAGCTTAGAAAACATTGATCTAAAGTCATCAAAATACCTTTGGAAGTATATAATGTTTGAGGAGGGAAAACGTTTCTAGTTAAGAAGAAAAAGACAGAAAAGAAAAACATGTCTGTGTTTTGTTTCCTCACCAAAATCTTCTCTGAAATGTAGAGCTTCAACAATATTCAAAGAAATAGGTCAGAATAAAACTGTTGTGATAGACATTGGTGAAGTCCACTAAGACTTCTAACCTCCTCTTATTAAGGACATGTGGAAAGACTGCATTCCCTTGCCTCTGTGAGCTTGGGAATGGCTGGGTGGCCTACGTTAGCTAATGAAGAGGCAAGGAACTCAGGCCACCCCAGAGTGGAAGCATTTAGGAATTGGTACAACACTATCCATGCTTTCTCTTCTACGGCCAAGGTGTTCTTGGAAGTCTGTGTTAATGTGGAGGTACTATAAGATCAAAGGAAAAAATAAATAGGGGAAAAAAAGTTCATTTGTTTTTTGTCTCGTCACCAAAATAGTGAATATCAAGTACAGGGTTTTAGCAATATTCAAAGAAATAAATTAGAAAATAACTGTCAACATAGGGAGGACAGCTGCTCTAAGAGGGATGCTTTGACCTTCAGCAGGTCTTGTATGAGCCAAAAATAAGCCTCGGAGATGCTGAGGTTTTGTTACTGTAGCATAACTTCACCCATCCTGATACAACTGGCAATGTATAAATGAAATGAGGTGAGGAAAAGCAAGCTTTGCCCACTGGACAATGCCAGGTTAAGGAATTGATAGGCACAGTCCAATGTAGCCACATAAGCATCCATGGCATAATATATAGTCAAACTGGGAAATTGCTATGATCTTCAAATTTGGCCTAACACAGCTCCATACTCCATATAATATCTTGAGTGGGAGCCTGTAGAAATAAGACAATAGTCCTTCTGTGACTTAGGGGAGCATAAAGGGGCTCTAGTATAATTCTACACCTTCTATTTTTCCTAAATATACAATTTTGTACTCATTGCAACTTTTACCCATCTGTTTCTGATACACTTAAAAGCTTCTACGAGTTTTGTATAAAGCAAAGATGTCACTGGAGAAGATTCTTTTCCTGTAGAACATGAACATGCCTGGATAGTGAGAATTCAGTTATATTCATTTTGATCAATTACTAACTATAATTCATTGACTTTTAGCAGAGAAAGAAGGGGATCTGCACCTTACCCTCATTTTTCAGAGCACTAAATGGCCCTATACCATGGTCCATGATACCAACATGTTTCTGATGGTGTCACTAGAATATCTTTAGGCTCAGACACAGAAACTAGTCTAGCTACCCTTGTCAGAAGACTACTGGTATCATGCCAGGAGGAATTTAAATGCTGAACAAAATGCTGTATTTACAGTCTTTACTAATTATATGTAGCTAGAGAATGTCATGCTCCAATTAAGATACTTGTATGATAATAGAAAGGGACCCATCCAGATATCAAAGCCATTTGATGGAAAAAAAAATGTTGACAGGCAAAAAATACTAATATAATACAATGATAAAAGAAGAAGTTATTAAACAAAAACCATGACATCAACTTGAGTTAAGTGAGTAAGTGTTAACACAAAATGTTTCACGCTCTTTCTGATGAAATTAGATGGGAACTTTAAGAAAAAAAAGAACATAATTATTTGATTCAGCTTTGGTGTTCAAATTTTCCTGATCAACACCACGGAAAAGAATTAAACACGAAGAAAATTTATTTTAAATGATAATGAATCTATGATTATATTGTTAAAGAAACACTTCAAAATGAAATAGTTACGGTACCTGGGCTTTGCTTCACCCTAATCCGATTGGAGGAGGAGTGGACTGAGTGTCCCTATAAATGAGGTTGGTCAATTATGATAATTGCTCAGGCTGGGCACTGAAAACATCAGATTTGTTACACTATTCTCTGTGAAGATTTGACAATTTTCATAATAAAGAATTAAGAGATTTTAAAGCAAACAAACCAAAGTCAATGAATTAGTGGCTTGCCACATCAAGCCCTGTAACTTGCAGATCACAGTGGGTTGGGAACAAAATACTGTGTTTGTAAAAGTGTAAAAAGTGTACACAGCAAGCCCAGTCTCAATACTTTAACTGCCTACCCTGCACACAGAGTTGTTGCTGATTAAATTTAATCAACTATACAAATTGGTATTTCATAGCTGGACATTTCTCAGGAATATACATTGAGGGGTGAAAGGAAGGGTTTTTAAATGAGTATTTCAAGCCTGTTGTTGTGAGTTGCATCACCCTATCCACCCTTCTCATGTATCCCAACAGCAAAACTGGCTCTCAATTTGGGCATGTCTTTATTTATTTTTTTAATTTCAAATGATTCATCTTCTCCTACCTTAAATTTAATTGGCTTGTATTACAAGTCTAATTTTGTAAACTTTCTTATACTTATCCAAATTTCCTTGGACTTCCAAGGTGAATTAGATACACTTCAAAATTTATTTTAATCATGCTTCTCTTTGAAAAATAACATTTCATGATTCTTTGGAAGTTTCTCTATTCTCTCTGTCTCAGGAATTTACAAAATGGCTCATAGGGGAGGGATGTTGTTCTTTAAAATATCATAAATCTGTAACAACCAGAAGATTACAAAATCTATAGGCTAAGATTTGATCAGTTCTGATCTCAGAATTCCACAGCAAGGGAAAGTTGCAAGATGATCCTCTGCCTTTTGCTAGTAATCATCTTTTCTAAAATTAATGGAATGGAAAACTAATTTAGACAGAGAAATCACTAATGATTATATTAAGTTAAGAAAAGTAAATTAGTCATAGGAATCCTTTAAATAAGAACCAACCAAGCTGGTGGCTTCCATCAGAAAAAGCCCATAGTTCAATACTTCTCCTTTTCACATTTATGAGTTTATTGTAAAGGGTACTGTAAAGGATGTAAATGAAAAGCTGGATGCAGTGATGGATGGGGGAGGCTTGCTGGAGGAGGAGTTCCTGTGCCCTCTCTGAGCAGGCCACCCTCTCTCAGTATCTGCATGTGCTCAGCACACTGGACACTCCAATGGTTTTAAAATAATAAGCCAATTTATAGAGAGAAAGAGTAATCAAGAAAGAAATGTTCTCACTTGCCAAAGAGCTCTACAACACTCCTAGCCATCTAAAGATCATCTGCATGAAATGTAAATTGGCACAACCACTTCAGAAAACTCTTTGGCCATATCTACTAACACGGAAGACATGCCTGTCTTACAACCAATCACTTCTACTCCTACACTGCAGTTCCCAACCCCCAGCCATGACCAGTCCTGATCCAGGGCTTGTTAGAAACAGGCCACAGAGCAGGAGGGGAGCAGCGGGTAAGGGAGAGCAAAGCTTCATCTGTATTTACAGCTGTCCCATTTTGCTCACGTCCTGGAATTGCCTGAATTCCACTTCCTGTCAGATCAGGAGCTTTAGATTCTCATCACAGCTCAAACCCTACTCCAGTGAGATCCCATGCAGCTCGCAAGGGATCTAGGTCATGCACTCCTTGAGAATCTGATGCCTGATGATGTGAAGTGGAGCCAAGGAGGTGATACTAGTGCTGGGGAGCAGCTGCAAACACAGATTATGGTCAACAGACAGGTTTGACTGCACAGAAACCATAATACATCCACGGCTTGCACACTCACATCAAAGCCATCCCCCCCTCCCCAGTCTATGGAAAAATTGTCTTCCATGAAACTGGACACTAATGCCAAAAACATTAAGGACCACTGCTCCTAAGTATATACCCAACAGAAATGAATAATGAATACATTTATCCACCAAAATACATGCACCAGAATGTTCTGAGTAGCACTTTCATTACAGATTCAATTTGGAATCTACCCAAATAGCTAACTACTGGGCACTTTCCCCTCCTTCCTGTCTCAGGAGAAGTCTCTGGATTTAATCTCTGAGGCTGTCTGCTTGGAGGGATACTAGACACAGTTGAGGGAAGAAAGATCACACAACCAGAAAGAATTAGAAATTTTGAATAGACCTATATCAAGCACTGAAATTACATCAACAATACAAAATCTTCTTTAAAAAAAGCGCCCCAGACCAGAAGGTTTCAGCCCAGAATTCTACCAAACCTTCAAAGAGAAATTAGAACCCATATTGCATAACCTGTTCCAAAACAGAGAAGGAAGGAATCCTCCCCAACATGCTCTATGAAATAATTATCATCATGATTCCAAAACCAGTAAAGAACCCAACAAAAAGGGAAAACTCGAGCCCAAAATCACTAATGAATATTGATTAGTTAGATATATAACCATAAGCTTGGTTCAACATATATAAATCCATAAATGCAATTCACCACATAAATAAAAATCAAAAACAAAGACCATATGATTCTCCAAATTGATACAGAAAAGGCATGTAGCATGATGTGTAATGTTTTAAATGTGTCGCCTATCCTTTGAAATAGGACAAGATATTTGCATCCTACAGATATGACAAAGGGCTTATAACTAGAATTTATGGAGAACTCAAATTAATCAACTAGAAAAGAGTAAATAACCCCTTTTATAAATGGGCAAGAGACTTGAACAGAACCTTCTCTGAACATGACAAATGTCCAACAAACACATGAAAAAATGCTCATTGTCCGTAATCATTAGAGAAATACAAATCACAACCACTCTGAGAGATCACCTAACTCCAGTGAGATGAGCCCACATTATAAAGTCCCAAAACTGCAGATGCCGGTGTGGATGTGGAAAGAAAGGAACACTTTTGCAATGCTGGTAGGATTGCAAACTAATACAACCTGTATGGAAAAAAGTATGAAGAATCCTTAAAGAACTAAAAGTAGACCTTCCATTTAATCCTGCAATCCCATTACTAGGAATCCACCCAGAAGGAAAAAGAAATCATTTTACCACAAGAACATTTGCACTAGAATGTTTATTGTAGCTCAATTGACAATTGCTAAGATGCGGAAGCCCTCCAAGTGCCCCTCTACCCATAAGCAGATTAACAAACTGCTCTATGTACCATGGAGCACTATTCAGCCATAAGAAAAGATGGAGACTTTATAACTTTTGTGTTTCCCTGGATGGAGTTGAAACACATCCAAAGAATGGGGAAAAAAAAAAAAGAATATGAAACCACTGAAAAAATAAAAAATATGAAACAGAACTATAGTCTAGCAAGGAGAGGGGGAGGAGGGTGGGCAATTGGCAGGATCTCACCTAATGTACACAATATGAAGGTGTTGAGCACACCTCCTGGGTGAAGGGCTCAACTACAACTTGAACTTTACATCAAAATTGAAAACAATGGGCTCGGCGCCTGTGGCCCAACAGGCTAAGGCGTCAGCCACGTACACCTGAGCTGGCAGGTTTGAATCCAGCCAGGGCCCGCCAAACAACAATGACAGCTGCAACCAAAAAATGGCCGGGCGTTGTGGCGGGCGCCTGTAGTCCCAGCTACTTGGGAGGCGGAGGCAGGACAC